>PVLA01004573.1:0-171936 GCA_004027455.1 Hydrochoerus hydrochaeris | reverse complement strand
CAGCAACCCTCCTGCCTGTTTCCCTGGACACGATCTGTCCTAATAAGCCATTTGTTAAAAGTAGTATGTGATAATAAACTACAATAAAATGGGGCCCACTAAGGTTTGGTATAAGAATACCATGTAGACTAATAACCTGGGGAGGGATATGGTCATTTTAGAAGAAACCCAGCTCAAAACCCAAAAATGGCTGGGCATGGTGGTGCATGTCTCTAATTCCAGCACTTGAAGAGGCTAATCTGTGAGGATGGTTGCAAGTTCAAAGATCAGGCTGGATTACAAAGTGAGCTCAAAGCCAGCCTGAGCTGCATAACAAGACTCTCTCAAAAAGACCAAAAAAAAAAAAAAAAAAAGTTCGCACTTCTTCCAAATACGAATTATTAATGATCTGCACTACAGAGAATTAACACCAATACTGACATTCTTAGACTATGACACTTCCTACTAAAAAATGTTCATTTTTGTACTCACTTTAAAAAGCTTGAGTATTGTATTCTTCATAAAATACATTACTGCCGGGTGTGATGGCGCACACCTGTAACCCCAGCACTTGGGAGACTAAGATGGGAGGATTGGTGCAAGTTCAAGCTCAGCCTTCTCTGTGTACTACACACTAAATTCAAGAACAGCCTGACCTACATACAGAGATCCTGTCTCAAAAAAAAAAAAAAAAGCAGACATTATAAGGCTCCAACTGGACCAGCCCCCAGCCTGCCTGCCAGCAAAAGCATGACTCTCTCAGGGAATCCAGCTCAGCACCCCGGGCTGTCATCAGCAATCACAGGATGTTGTGGAGGAGATAATGGTAGGACAAAAAGTTGTGCACGTCCTGGGGACATCTGCGTAAATCAAAAATTTACACAGGACACTTCAAGGACTTTACCCACTGAGGTGCACAACTGTCAGAGAACTTTAGCCACAGATGTTTATTAAATTTTCCCTCCTGCCTCCTTTCCATCCATATAAAAGAACCACACTTCTCTTTGTGGGGGCGGACAGCTCTGTTGCTCTCTGCCTGCCTGCACCCAGGTAGTAAACCACGTGCCTAGTTGCTGCCTCAAAAGCCTGTCCTGTGGTCTCCGGCCCTGAGTTCGGTAGAGACAGGAGTTGGTGGAACTGCTGGGAATACAGGCAGAAACTGCTTTCGTCTGGAGGTTTGCTGTCTGCCAGGATCTCCAAGGACTTCATCACATTCATTCAGCGAACTGAATTCCCTCATTTTTGAGGGAACTAAGCCACTAGACAGTGAATTTAGGGTGTGGGAAACTCAAGTTTGTTTTTTTGTTTTGTTTTGTTTTTTCTATAACCTATATAACCCTTGTCCTGGCTAGAATCAGTCACAGACTTTTCAAATACTCTTTGTTAGAACTGTAAAAATTTACACTCCACCTTTATATGTCTGAGAGAGCACTTCAGAGAAACTGAAATGCACTTGATACTAGAGAAAGACAAGAACATTCTAGATATTATTTTAAAATTTTAATATTCTCATGCAATTGAAAATCTACAAGTAACTAGGCTGTTGGTTGAGAAATTGCTGGTATTCGTAAGTGCTAATTATTGGCAACGTTTTGACATAATAAGAAATTAGGTGTGAGCCAAAATAAACCTCTCTTCCAAGAAAAAAACAAAAGAGAGAAAATGAAAGAAAGAGAGAAAAAGGGAAGAGAGAAAGGCGAAAGATTAGCTCAGGGCCATAATACAAGGAAGCAGAATACAAATACCATCTGAAAACAATAATACTGCTTCTAACCCATGTCAAATGTACTTACAGTGAGGTCTCTGTACCCTCTGGGGACTAGGAGAGTCCAATGTTATATTTTTCTGTAAAGCTTCATCAGAATGTTCCACAGCACCATCCAGGCTCTGCTCAGAATCATTTGACTCCTTTATATTGGACTTGTCACGGTTTTCAGACATTCTCAATTAAGTTTATTCACTTTCCTAGCAAAGAAACAAACAAAAAATTAGCCTAAAATGTTCTAGCTCTATCACTATGTAGTAAGTATCGTGACTCTGGGCAAATCATTAATCTCTTTGGGTTTCAGTTTTCTCCTCTGCAAAATAAAGGCGAGGCCAGGATCTTATCCAGCTTTCTACTTCAACAATTAGATAGATACTGAGCTGCTCACAGTGGTCCAAACCTGTAATCCCAGTGCTTATGGGGCTGCAGCAAGAGGATCACCTCTAGTTCTAGGTAAATCTAGGCTACATAGAGAATTTACATCCAGCCTACACTATGCAGCAAGACCCTCTCTCTCAAAAAAAAAAAAATTTTAAACAAATACTTGTAAAATGTCACCATTTATCAGACTTATAGATATTACACATAGGAATAGTTTTATTCCCCTCATGAATACCATGTCACAAAAACAGAGGGCCTTAAACTAATAGAAAATAACACTATCAATTACCTCCTTCCTGCTTTAATCAAAGGAAGTAATTTAATCTTAAATTCTTTACTTTCACCCTTGGGAACTGATATGAAAATTCCTTGCAAACAATTTTCTTTTCTTTTTTTAAGTGGTACTGAGGATCAAATCCAGGACCTGTACATGTTGCCCTGGCAGGTCTCTACTCTGAGACTCTCCTGCCTCAGTCTCCTAAGTAGCTGGGTCTACAGAGGTTCCTCACCCACCCAGAAGTGCTACCAAGCCCAGGAAGAAAATGCTTCCACGTGAATACAAAGAGCAGAGGAGTTAGTTCCCTGATCTTATCTTGTGGGTAAAAATACCTGCAGAGCACAAACAGAGGTAAACACTCTTAAGAGGTTTTGTTTGTTTGTTTTTATTGTTTTTTTTTTTTTGGTACCGGGGATCAAACTCATGACAACTCATGACTGCATGCTTGCAGGGCAGGCACTTGCATATGCTGAGCTAAATCCCCAGCCCCACTCTTAAGAGTTTTAGGAGAAATGCGTGGGGCAAATATTTCTACTAACTCATTACCAGTCAGTAGGAAATGATCATGAGTAAAGCAAGAAACTGCAAACAACCATAATGTGTGTGGATGGGCGAGGTTTTCATTTTATTAGCTGTTGATTAGAATAGAAATATCACTTGACACCTTGGTTTGGCCAGTTAATTACTCTTAATTACAACCAAATTTTTGTCAAATTTTTCCCTACAGTTTTCTTTCCTAGGGTGTTTCTGACTTAGACTCAGCATTTCTGCATTTATGATACCAAAGATAACACTGATTTCATTAGCATTTGATCACAAAACATTGCCATAAACAGTAATTACCCTACATTTCACATCTACAAGGAACCAAGAGATCAAAAATGTCAATTGCTTTAGGGAGGTTAGGCAGGCTGGCTTCTGAACAACTAGAGAAGTATCATTTGACATAGTTCTGTGAAATCTCAGAGACCTCCATTAAACAGAATGAGTGACTGGAAAGGAGATTTTTTTAATGGAAAATTACTATTAAAATGAAGCTTATTTTAAAGTATCTCCCCTTTCTAATCCAATTTTACCTTCCAACACCCATCTTCTCGCTGTCCTGAATCCTTTTAGGGTCTGGAAACACTCCAAGACCCAAACAATAGCATTACCAGCATACTGTATGAGAAAGGACAAACAGAAACAGGGAGCACAGAAACCATAAATTACTTCACCTGAGCAGTGAGGCGTACAGTAGACTCCTAGGTCTGTAATCTACAGCTTCCTAAACCAACCCCTTTCTTTTACGATTCAGCTCTAGTTCTATCTCCTCCCAGGACACTTCCTCCAGCCTCATTAGCATTTGCACTTTTCTCCATCTCCTGCAGGGCTGGTGCTAGACATCTGGCATTCATCACTTCCGCAGATTCAAAATATGTTTAACTAAAGCCTGGAGTGGTGCAGCTTGCTTGTAATCCCACCACTTGGGAGGCCCCGGCTGGAGGAAGCTGCTCATTTGAAACCAGCCTGAACTACACAAGCAAGACCCTGTCTCAAAAAACCTAATAATAGCTGGGCGTGGTAGCCTACACCTGAGGCCAGCCTGGGCTGCATTGTGAGTTCAAGACCAGCCTGAAATACACAGTGAGGCCCTGTCTCAAAAAACAACAACAAACAAAACTAATAATAATAGGGCTGGGAATGTAGCTCAGTGGTAGAGTGCTTGCCTACCAGGCACAAGACCCTGAGTTCAATCTCCAGTACCACCAATAAACAACTTACAATAGAAACCTTACATAGAAACAGAAAGATGAAATGCAGTCTAGAGAAGAGACAGGCAGGCTTGTAGGGAACCACAATAAAACTCAAAGCCTTAGTAGCATTAGGAAATTGCCAGTCTCTAACCATTCCCAGAAAAATGACATTTGAGCTGACCTTTGAAAAAAGATTTTCACCCAGTTATAAAATATCTGGACTGGAAAAGAAGACGAAAAGAGTGGCAATTCATCCAGAGAGGGCAGAAGCCAAGGCATGGGAAAATGGGAAAAGCAGCAGGTGGAAAGATGGAAAGATGGTTGGGTCAGATAGTAAATGTCCTGTTTTGTTGTTTGGGGTGCTGGGTATGAACCCAGGGTCTCTGAACCATGCTACATCCTCCCTTCATTTTGAGACGGGGTCTCACTATGTCACAAGACAGCTCAGGCTGGGCTCCAACTTGCCATCTTCTTGCTTCAGCCTCCCACTGTGCTGGTGTTCACCATGACGCCCAGCTAATTGGTTTTTAAAAAGCATTTTCACCTAGATCTTGAGCTTCTTAAAAGCCAGGCCTAAGCACACTTTCACATAATGCTCCTCAACATATACAAGCAAATCCCCTAAACCGACACTAAGTATTTACTGACAGAGATGAATTCCTGTGTCATCTCTGTGTTGTCACTGTATTGGGGCGTGCTGGGAGCTGGTCTGGGGTCCTAATGTGGCTCTTTACTACTTCTGTGACTTCAGTTTTCTCCTCTGTAAAACGGAGCTGCCTCCCTCACACGGGGGAAAATTAAACGCGGACTGGGTCTACAGAGGCCGGCAAGCTTCCAGCACAAGTAACTATAATGAAAGGGCTTTCGGGTGCACCCAGGAGCCATCTAAATGCTCTCAGAGTGCTCATTCATTCAACAACCACCAGCCCCTACCGTGCCAGGGGAGGAGATCCTCGCGGCTCCGCGAAGGCCCAGACAGGAGACCCCCTCGCAGGAGCAGAAGAGGTCTGTCAGCAACCGAATGGGGTCTGTGCAGGGACTCGGAGCACCGCTTCCTCTGGCGCTCAGTGTTCCCACCCCCCGGGTCTGAATTCCGTTGTAAACAACAGTTCGGGCCAGGAGGGAGTGGCATGGCCGGGGCCAGTGATGCAAGCCCAGCGGGGCGCGCCCGGAGGCCTCTCGCCGCCCTCTGCCCTAGCCGCTTCTTCGTCTCCCCACGACATCGTCACGAGGGCGGGAAAAGGCCAAGAAACAGCCGAGCTTCGGACCTGGCGCCTAGCGCGCGCCTCTCACCTGTCGCGGGGTCGGGGTCCTCCCTCCTGCCGCTCCCGCCGCGAGTCAGGCGGGACGGGCGCCGGGGCGGAGACGGGAGCGATGCACAGCGGGGATACCAGCTCAGCTTCTGCTCTTCGGACGCCTCATCCCTCGCTCCGCTGCGGGCTGTCCTCACTGCTTGGCTCGGTGGGCAGCGGCCACTATGACTGTTCCTCAGCGTCGGAAAGGGGCTGAATGATACTAGCACAGACGCGCCTGACCAGACTGGGGCAGCGCCATGTTTTGGTACGGAGAGTCAGATGGCTCAGTCCCCTCTCTGCCGAAAGGGCTCAGTGAACTGGGAGGCGCCATGTTTCCGTACGGAAAGGGTGGCCTGGCCAGATGCGAGTCGAGGGGGTGCTCACTGGACAGTGGCTCGGAGCCAGGCGTCGCCCAGGGAAGCGCCATGTTTTTGTACGGAAACCGGAGAGGCAGCTGCACTACAGGCGACTGCTGCGACACCACAGAAAAGTGAGGAAAAACGCGGGGAGTCAGTCAAGGGAAGGAAAAGGAAAGGAGTAATTGCATTTCAAACGTTTCCCGCCCAGATTTTGAAAACTATGCCATCGTTTTTGTATCTGCACAAGATTTATTCCACTCCCCTCATGTTGGCTGTTAATAAAGTCACGTCCACTGCCCATACAGCCCCATCTCAATGGCACTGGAGTTGGTGGGTGTCTAAACAGTTGCCTTGAGAGCTCCGCTCTGTGCAGGTCGTCCGTAAGCACTGTAGTGCTCAAGGTATTTTTGTTTCGTCTTAAGTTCCAGAAAGCAAGAACATTTTTCCGAAGTATCATGTCAAACCCACTTTGGGGCCTCCTATCCTTACTTTTGGGACTGTGGGTGGCTTCGAGCTCAACTGAGTTTCTTCTCCAAGAAAACTGCTTTTGCAGCCTGCAGCAGTTAAAAAAAAAAAAAGCAACCTACACAAATACAAATAGTTGTGCCCGACTTTACAAGATAAAAGACAAATGATTCCTGTTTTTTTAAATACTTTAAAACAGCATAAATGATGCATATCTTAAAATGAATGCAATAAATCTACATGTAATTTACAAAACTTGTTTAAATAACTGGAACAAATCTACCGGGTGGATTTAATGTTTTCAAACACTACTAAACAGATCCTGTGTTACTGGCGCCTTAATATATAATAAGCACCCTTACGCCACTTACCAACTAGTACATTATTTTTTCTTAACAAATAAAGTTCTCAGAGGAAGAACTAAAACTGGAACTATTAAGATGCACAGGGGGCTGGGGATTTAGCTCAGTGGCATAAGCGCCTGCCTGGCAAGCTTGAGGTCGTGAGTTTGATCCCTGGTACCAAAAGAAAAAAAAAAAAAAAGCACAAATATTCATTTCACAATCTGGAGTCTATACTCGATGTACCATAGTACATGAGTACTATGTCCTCAAGCTTCTTCTAGTTTAGAATGTGAAGGGTAGGGGTTCTAGAGCCATCATCTGAAAGCTCTACTGAAAGTGAGGCCAGGCAATTAGTAAAAGCTTCCCAGAGGATTCCAGTGTGCAGTTGGCCAGGCTAGCATCACTCTTTAAGCAAGAGCTCTTCATCTTCCTTGAAGGAGTAACAGAGGACTTGGACAGTACTGAAGCCATTCTAATTTGGGATGGTTTACATATAATCTGGTAGATATTTTGAACTGTTTCTTTTACATAAGAAAAACATATTGAGCCATAATCTAGTACTTTTTTTTTTTTTTTTTTGAGACAGGATGTCACTTCGTAGTTGAGGCTGGCCTTGAACTCACTGCAATCCTCCAGCCTCAGCCTCCCCAGTGCTGGGATTACAGGCCTGTATCACCATGCCCAGCCCTTATTCCAGTTTGATCTTTGGTTCAAGGACTACAAAGTCAAACCACTTTAAGGCAAAAGGAGTTGACTGTAAGGCTACACAGGGCTGGGGAAAAGGAGACAGCTGCTCTGGAGGTTAAGCTGCTGGAGCACAGGGAGGATCTCTCCTACATCTCTGCATCCTGCTGGTTTTGCTAGTTTCCTAATTGTTATTCTCTCATAACCAATTTTTCTTAAAATTTTCTCCTTCTTATTAACCACAGACTGTGGCTTCCCAGTATGTTTTCCATGGAATTGTCATTCCATTTGAATGCTGCTTCTTCTAGGAGGATGTACATCATTAAGCAGTTAGTTCTGCCTTCACCTCAAGGTGTGCTTTTGGTTGCCAAATAATCATGCTTCATAATTATGTTCAAAATAGACTGTAAATTGGTAGAGTTGCTCTGCCAACTATTTTGTCTCACCAGTTTTTTCTTTCTCTTTTCTTTTTTTTTTTTTTGGTACCGGGGATCCAAGTTACAACCACAAGCTTACCAGGCAAGTACTTGTGCTAAATCCCCAGCCCCTTGTCTCACCAATTTTAAAAGCTTGTTTCTGAAAACTGCCTCTCACATGTAAGCTATAAATTATCTTTCCTTGTTGTAAAGAAAGCTGCCCTGGCTACTTTATGCAAGAAAACTTGCCCTGTTTTATTGAGTTGGTATCATAGCTATTATGTTACAGGTATTAGCTTTTGGCCTTCTTCCACTTGAAGACTAGACAGTATCAGTTATATCAGAAAATAAATTACTCATGTCAGCATCTTGGTGTCATTTCAGTGTTTCCTACTTCTCATCAAAAATCTAAGCAAAAATATAAAATTCAGCCTGAAAATACAACCTAAAGGGACAAACAACTTCAAATTGTATTTCACATTGTGTTAGACCATTTTTCTACTTTCCAAATACAGTCTTGACTGTACAGTGGTTCTGAAATAATCACTAGTTAAAAAGTTTTAAAAAACTTTTGGGCTAAGGATCAATTTACAAGAAATACAGGACACAACGGAACATGATAAAGGACAGTCTAGGCTTATAATCAGTAATCCAGACTGAGAAATTCAAGGACAAGTGACTAGGTTTATTCAAAAAGAAGGGAGAAAGAACCATCAGCATAGTGATGCATGTCTATAATCCTAGCACTTGGGAGGCTGAGGCAGAACAATCACCTTGAGATCAAGTGAGTCCAGGCTGCATAGTGAATTCAAGGCCAGCCTGAACTACAAAGCAAGACCCTATCCCCCAAAACAAAACCAAAAAAAAAGTACCAATAAAGAGACTTAAGAAGCATATGAATCAGTTGCAATTTATTGTCACTATTTGAATTTTTTTTTTTTTGTCTTTTTGAGACAGGGTCTCACTATGCAGTTCAGGCTGGTCTCAAACTTGCAAGATCCTCCTGCCTCAGCCTCCCAGTGCTGGGATTACTGGCATGCACTACCATGCCCAGTTTGGATCCGTATTTGAATAAATTGGGCATGGTGGTGCACTCCTACAATCCAGTACTCAGGAGACTGAGGCAGGAAGATCATTGCCAGATCAAGACCAGCTTGGCCTACAAAGTAAGCCCAAGGCCAGCCTGAACTGCACATGGAGACCTTGTCTCAAAATAATCAAAAAAACCATGAGATCATTAGAAATTTGAAAACTGCACACTTGATATTTAGGAATTATAGGACTTATAAGTGACAATACAATAGTTAGGATTTGTTTTTGGCTGAGACAAGGTCTCCAAATACAGGTCAGGCTGGCCATGAACTTACTGTGTAGCCCAGACTGGCCTGGAACTTGCAGCTGTCTGCCTGCCTCAGCTTCCTGAGTGCTGGGATTACAGCCATAGGCCACCATTCTTGTAGTTGTTTTTAATATTCTCTTTTGGTTACACATAATGAAATTTTAAACATGAAGTAATATGTCTAAAGTTTGCTGGGTGGATTCATGGAATGGGCAGAGATACAGATAAAACAAGCTTGGCTATCAATTAGCAATTGTTGAAATTAGTCGATGGATACATATAGGTTTTAGTATATGTTTGAAATCTCCCATAATAGGTTTGAAAAGATGTTGAAGTTTTCATAAGCATTAGGATGGCCTGCTTTCTGCTTGTCTATAATTTGTGGTAATTCATTTCATCATAGCCTAAATTTCTATCTTGCCTCTTTAAGGCATACCTCTAAAATTACAAATCATGCTCCTATTAATATGTAACTGTAGACCACCCTACTGTTAAATACCTTATACAAATACATGTCAAATCATCTAAATCCCCATAATGTGGAGCCCTATAAACTATAACTAAAAATCAACGCACCTAAGAGATTAGTACTCCATGGTCATATACTATATTTTACTACAATTCAGTTTCTGACACATGAAGTTATTAAAAAAAGTTTTATTAAGTACAGTTTTATATTTAGAACTTCCAAGCTTACAAATGTGATTGGATCTTTAGGATACATAATTTATTCTTAAAATACACAACTTATATACAGACATTAGAAAGTCAGTCTCCAAAATACTCAGTAAAGACATTTGGATGACACTTGTAGAACTGGCCTAGCAACTTCTTCTTCTCTTTGGCAGATAGTTTGGAATCTTCATCAATAGCTTTTAGTAAATTCAACAATTCATCTTTGGTTTTCTTCTGTACGCTGCTGGAATAGTCACTTGGATCGATTCTCTGGCAGTAAATATATCCTAATGGTTAAAAGGGAAAAGTTCATTAGTGACTATGTTCCTCATTTATTTGAAGTTTTACTTTTATTGGTAACACTGCTTTTTTGAGACAGGGTCTCACTATGTAGTCCAGACTGGCCTTGAAAGCCTGGTGATCCTCCTGCCTCAGCCTTCCAAGTGCTGGGACTACAGGTGTGTGCCATCACACCTGGCTGTTAGTTTATGTTTGCAGTTTATAACGATTACATTCATCATAGGGAGCTGGCACATGCATATAATGCAGCTTAATTCATTTTAAATTCTCTTCTTTACTATCTCTCCCATTCCTCAGATTTAACTGTAAAAATCAAGCGATACAGTAGTTTTATATTTATGCTTCCCATTTATCTGAAGATAAGCACT
The DNA here is from genome assembly GCA_004027455.1 of Hydrochoerus hydrochaeris. Taxonomy (NCBI): domain Eukaryota; kingdom Metazoa; phylum Chordata; class Mammalia; order Rodentia; family Hydrochaeridae; genus Hydrochoerus; species Hydrochoerus hydrochaeris. The sequence goes on along the minus strand of PVLA01004573.1, from coordinate 161,553 downwards.
AACTGCACCTGGTCAAGCTGGGGTTTTTTGTTCTTTGAGACAAGGTGTCCCGATACACTTCAGGATAGCTTTGAACTCACTAGGTAGTCCAAACTGGCCTCAAACTTGAAGCAATCCTCCTGCCTCAGCCTCCCAAGTGTTGGTATTGTAGGTATGTACCACCATGCCTGACTCAAGTTGCTTTTTTGAAACAGGAGGCTCTCTTTCCTAGACTGGATAACTCTGAAGGGAATCTTTAAAATTTAGTTTAAATTAACTATTTATAGCAAATAACTTCAAATAAACAATAGGAATTTATCTTCAGGAAATCATGATTCTCAGATTACCTGTGTCTTTATTTGGGTCTTTTCCTTCTTGTATTGCCATCAGCTTAACACTAACAATTTTATGTAGGGTTCCAGGAATCTTAAGAAAAAGAAGGAACAAGGACATTATTCAAATGTATTTTAGTAGATATATGAATGATCAATTGCAAATTAGCTCAATTTAAGTAGTCAGAATTTTACCTTAAAAACATCTTTTTGATGATCCATTAAAAAGAGTACTAGAAGATCAGTTTTGCCTTTGGATAAGTTTTTATTGTCGACAATAGCTTTTGAGAATATCCTTTTCACAACCATTCGATTGTCACTCTACAAAAATAACACACACATCATGGTACTTTTTTTTTTTGTTGGTACTGGGGATCAAACTCACAACTCGTGCTTGCCAGGCAGGCAGGCAACTTATGTCACTGAGCTAAATCCCTGGCCTGCATCATGGTACTTTTTAAAAGGCTATGTTTAAGACCCAGAAAATACTAACTAGTAATCATTTTGTTTTGGGTTTTTTTTGTTTTTTGTTTTTTTGCACTGAATACAGGGCTTTCACACTGAGCTACATGCCCAGCCCATTTTTTAATTGAGAAGGCTCTTGCCAACTTACTAGACCACCCATGCTAGGCTTGAACTTGCCATCCTCCTGCCTCAGCCTCCCAGAGTACTGGGATTATAGGTGTGCACTACCATACCTGGCAATTAATAACTACTATCCATTTCAGCACAGTCAGTGCTGGTGATGGACTGATCTGACACACAGGATAAATATTAAAGATAGTGAATACAGTAAACATCTAAACAATAAACTTTCTGTTTTTGAGACAGTCTTTGTAGTTCAGGCTGGCTTTAACATCATGATGTAGCCCAGGCTGGCTTCGACCTTGTGGTAATCCTCCTGCCTCAGCCTCCACAGTGGTGGGATTACAGGCATGCACCACCTTGCCTGGCCCAAGACTTACTTCTTTCTGTAATTTAAATTCCGAAGGGTGTGCTGCAACAGCCATGAAATACAGTAGTCGTCTAAATTCTTCTCTATTTGGGGAATCCAAAAGCTTCAGAAAGAGCTGCGTAGCCTCTAAGGCTACTTCGGTCTTCCCATTTACTTTAGCCAAAAGAAAAAAAAAACCGCTTTTAAATGACCAAATAGGACTATATTAAAAGAAACAAAACTCAAGTTACAGCTTTAGCTAAGTGGTATACTTATCCGAAATTATTTCCAAAAGCAAAAGACAAGACTGAGAAGCAAAATGAATGACCACCACCATAAAGGCAGCCTGTTCTAAAACTGGCAACTAATACTGTAAGTCCTTGTCATATAATGTCTCTGGGCAGCAAATTAAACTCTTGGCTTTGTAAATGAATTCTCAGCCTATGTTTTTCATTAATGTGATCCATTTTGAGGGAATACATCTTGTGTGACACCGATACATGCAACTCAACCTGCAAAAAATAGAAGGGATTTTCCAAAACCTCCAATTTGTTTTCAGCAAAGCATGTGGAACCATCGGACTCCATGGTAGAAGGACAAGGCAGAGAGGTCCCCATTTTAAAAAGACAAAAGGGGGGAAGTGGTGGTTCCTCCTAAGAAGAGACCTGCTGCTCTACAGCTAAGTCTCCGGTGCATGAGATCAGCGTTCTCTTATAGCTACCACGAGTCCTGCCTAACTTCAGAGCTTGTTAGTCTCTTTCCAAATGAGCCCTACAAGTTTTGGAATAAACGTACTTTTCATGGACCAATCCACATCCACTCCCAGCTTCAAGTACTCTTTTTCTTCGTTTTGAGGTCAACGAACTCCCGGTCCTCAATATTGGGCAGTAAACCCTGAGCCTGGCACTGAGGCCCACCCCCAGCCCTGGCTTGTACTTGGAGACAGGGTCTCTGCAAATTGCCCTGGCCAGCCTCGAACTTGAGATTGTCCCGCAAAAGATACAAATCGAGTATCCAGCAAGATCTTACTTACCTAAGAGTTCTGCGATTCCATTATGAACATCAGATAAGTGATTCAGGAGCGGCTCCCTACTGCTGTAGTATTTGCCAATGGCATCAAACAGCAGCTCCTTCACCAGGTCTGTCCTTCCAGGCTGCTCCGGGAAGCCTCTGCTTATGGCCACCACCGTCAGGTCAGGAAGGTACTCCAGGCAGTCAATGGCAGCAGAGAGCCACTCGTCGTCTCTGTGGGGGAGCAGGGCAGAGTGATCTTAAAAGCAAGGGATGAGGAACACACACCCGGAACCTACTCTCACGTGCCAGTTCAAGCTTGCTACTAGGATAATTTCTGCATGCTGGAAGATATGGATGACTTTTAAATATATAGCTAAGTCGTGTTTTACAAAATTTTCAAAAACTAGCTTAATATGCCCCCTTCCCCCACCCATCTTTTGCAAAAACAGAAACTATGCAATACACAGGTAAAGAACACTAAAGTTCAAACTGTTTTTTATGTTTGCAGTGCAGACCCAGAAATTCCAAGCTGCTTGCTCATGCCTGGTCAGCACTAGGTCTCAGGCCTGCCTCCCAAAGCAGCGCTTCCTTGATACAGTGTGGATTACTGCACGGCTGTGTGTGACTGCTGTGTCTCACCCTACTTAGGCCGGAACAGAGGAAAATGGACTTTCAAAATAATTCAATCAATTGCATGTCTAGTAAAATGCCTCCTGAGGAACTTCAGAAACATGTTACATTTCATGAAATAGAATGCCTAGCACTTAATATTGTTTATTAATATATAGTTAAAAAAAACTTTGTCCTTTACTGTCATAGAACAATTAATTTTGTCATTAATATGGGTGAATTAAGCAAGTCACTTTGCTTCTCCATGTGTCAGATTCACCAAGCTTATAAGAAGTTTATAGATGATCTTTAAGGTCACCTCTAGCATAAATTCTGTTTCCCTCTGTGAAAATAAAGGTGATTATAGAATTTTATGTTTGTTTGGTACCACCGGGAATTGAACTCAAAATCTTGTGCTTGCCGGCAGGCACTTAGGCCACTGAGCTAAATTCCCAGCCCCTGGAGAATATTTGCACATGTTACTTTTAAGTTGTAGAAATGTCAACTGTTATAGGATAGCTTTCTATGATTTTTCCTCCAGAGTTTAACAATAGTATGTGGGGCTGTCTTTTTCACACAATGTTTTAAGGTATCTTTTGGGGGCTGAGAATGGAATGCAAGGCCTCATGGATTCCACAGAAAAAGTTCTACCATTAAGCCACCTCCTCAGACTGAAGTTACTTTTTTTTGTGTGTGATTTTTTTGTTTGTTTGTTTGGTTTTTTGGGGGGTGGGGGGTCCTTAGGGCTTGAAATCATGACCTTGCACTTAACCAGGCAAGCATTTGAGTTGCTGAGCTAAATCCCCAGCTAATTGACTATTTATATCAATAATTACTAGAGTGTGGAATTAACAAGTAAAAAATTGTAAGTTGTATTCAGACATTTCCATCTTCTTAACTGGACTGGAACACTGTCTACTTAGCCTTTAATTTTACTTAGAAGAGTTTTTAGAGCTATGAGGACTCTTCCTTAAGGAACTTATTTTTTTTTTTGGTATTGGGGATCAAACTCATGACCTTGTGCTTGCCAGGCATGTACTTGTGGCACTGAGCTATATCCCTGGCCCTTCTTAAAAAATTCTTATAGGACTCTTTAAGGAAAAAGAAACCCCAAAAACCTATAATTTTCTTAGCAAAGGTATGCCTTCAAACCTTAAGATTTATATTCAGAATGACAGCTGAAAGTGAGAGAATTACTTTCATTATGTTTCTTTAATAAAACCAATTAGCAAATACACATTTATGGCTAGGTGTAATGGTACATGACATACTCCCAGTTACTTAGGAAGTGGAGATAGGATTCCAAGTTTGAGGTGAACCTGGGCAACTAGGTGAGATGCTATCTCAAAATAAAATTAAAAGGGCAGAGGCAGCTCAGTGATGGAGCACTTGCCTAGTTCACTCAAGGTCTTGGGGTCAATCACAAAAAAATAGAAGTTTTTTTTTTTATTTTTTGACACAGGGTCTTGCTATATTATTTAGACTGTTTGAGACAGGTCTTGAACTCACTATGTAGCCCAAGCAGGCTTCAAACTCATGGTGATCCTCCTGCCTCAGCCTACTGAGTGCTGGGATTACACTACAAAACAGGCATTTTTAAAAACTATTAAAGTATGTATTGTCAAGGGATTCCAAGAATTTGTCAAATCTATTCATTTTGTTGTAGGTCTCTTTAAGGAATCTTGAGAGGCCGGAGAGAGCAGCTGGGGATTTAGCTATGCGGCATGAGTGCCTGCCTTGCAAGTAAGAGGCCGTGAGTTCAATCCCCGGTACCAAAAAAAAAAAAAGGAATCTTGAGAAACTAGTCAACCTACATTTTACCAACAACAACAACAACAACATAAGAACATAATGAAAATGAGCATGCCTGTGATCCCAACACTCTGGGAGGCTGAGGCAGGAGGATCACAAACTCAAGCCCACTCTGAGCAATTTAGCAACTTTTTGAGTTTGTCTCCAAGATCCCTTGCACCACCAAAAAATAAAATAATGATAATCTTCTTCACTTGATGTCCAAGGAAGTTATATGTGAAACACAAGTGAATTTGAAATATGAAAAAGAATGAAATTTAAGTCTTTTTTCCTAATTTGGACTAACAATTTTGTTCACTCCGCTACTGTTAACATCAACTGACCGATCTCACACACAGAATTCCAGAGATGATCTTAGAACCATCATCTATTATCTACCTACAGACACCCTGAAATTACTGCGTATTTGTACATACTGAGAGTCACTATAGGCCTTGAGAATCCCGCGATCCAGGTAGTTACTGCTGTTGATGACGTCAGGCTGCCTCTTGGCTTGAGGAACTTTAGATACAACCTCTTTCTGTCTGAGTAAGGAGTCAAGAAGTGGAAGGTCTATGAGTTGCAGTAGACGCCCAATTGTTTCTTCTTGCCATACTTCATTAATAACTACACAGGAGAAATGACAACGTAAGGAGGAACAGTTACTTCACGCTCACCACAGTATCTGTCCAGGCAGATCGAGGCTAACACATTGGTGTGGCAAAAAAAGAAAAAGGTAAGGAAGGAAGGAAAACAAGAAGGAAGAAAGGAAAGAAACACGAAAGGAAAAGTGGAAGGAAGGGGATGGGAGAAGAAGGGAAGAAGTTAATCTTACAATCTGCTTTATGAAAAAAAAAAACAATCCAAGATTTGTTTAATGTGTAGGAGAACAGACCTTGGACAACAGGAATTCTTTTCATTTTTTGTACTATATAAAGCAATCTGTCAGAGATAAGCGATCAAGTCATATAACATGTTAATAAGGACTTTGGAAGAAAGAATGATTCATTCAACCTCAAAACTGGTTTGAAACTCTTGGCTACTGATTATTCCACTCAGGGTTTCCACACCCGGGAAGTAGGGAGGAGGGTAGAGATTACTCATGAGGCTGCATTCCATTGCCACGAGGAAGAACATGAGAATTCTGTTAATGTTTTAAATGTGATTTTCAAGTTTTTAATTGAATCTAATAAAATCATAGGAAAGAAACATCTTGAGAGCATGTTTTAAGTAAAAATCTGCATGCAAAACACTTCGGATTTGAACCTCTGCCAGCTGACAGGACAAAAGTCAGTGTTCAAGAGTTGTAACACTGATGCATTTGTTAAAGATAATAGACTTCTGTTATGACTTAATATAAACAGCTTTAACACACAGTGTGCTCTTTCTCTGCACTGTGGATATTTAAATTCTGATAAAGGTTAAGATTCACTTTACTTGATGTTAGTCTATTTCTTACTTTCTGCATCATCTTTAGCTTACCTTGTGGAGACAGGGTTGCAGAGATATTTACATGAGGGGAGTTAGCAGGCTTTAAACTCAAATTTTCCCACAGATCTTCCAAACTGTCCGATTTGATATCAGATGACTTATATAGTGCACCCGAGTACCTGAAATGAATTTAATAGTCCCACAGTTCTGTGAACACTTATTTAGATGTAATGCAAAGATGAACATTTGAATCACCAATTTTATTCGTGATTTTTTGAGTTGCTATGTAGTTCAGACTGGCCTTGAACTCACTATGGAGCTTGCCTGGCTTCAAACTTGTGGTGATTCTCCTGCCTCAGCCTCTCAAGTGCTGGGATTAAACACAACAGAACAACTGAACTTATTGTTTACTGTTTTATAAGTTTTCTTATTTCTGGGCATTCTTTGGTGGACAGTGTTCATCATTTCCCAAATACACATCTGCACATAGTTCTGAAACCAAAAAGCTTTAAAAAGCTAAAGTTTATTCAGAACTCTTGATGATGAAACCCGTTTTGAGATTATCATGGCTTTGATGTACTCCAGTTAGTATGAATATTCCTTCCTTCATCACAGAAATGTTAATATGCTTGGATACCAGAAGCTGTCCCAGCCTCCCCCCAGAGGAGGTACTGTATTTACATGCACAAAATGACCCTTCTAAAATCTACAAATCCTAAATGCTTCTGGTAGCAAGAGTTTCAAACAAAACAGGAGAACTGTATCTTAAAAAGAGCGGCCCATGCTCTATTTTCTCCTTATGCTCCTTTCCTGGACACAGAGGCACACTTTAACTTTCCTTCAGATTTCTTTCCTGAATATAGAGACATTTTAGCACGTTTGAAGTACACACCCAGTCTGAAAACTCAGTATATACTAAAACCCTGTTGGTCAGATCTAAATCGTAACAATTTCAAATGACAGTGCCATCTCTCTAGTCTACCTGAGAATACGAGGGAAGAGGAAAGGCTGTCTCCATTCCCTGATAAGCAACTGAGTTCATTATGTACCATTGCTCGTCATTACCCCAATCATGGGTTCCACAATTCTGTTCCCCCCCTCACCCCCAGTCTCCCTTTGAATGATCCTCTCTCCTCCCCCACGCTGTTCCATGCAGCTCTTATTTTCTGTAATTGCGAGTACAGCTGATTCCTAACCGGCTCTTCCTATAGACCACACAGTTGCCAAGCGGGCCTTGCCTTTCTTTTTGGGGCTCACTGCAGAGAACATCCCCAGCCTCAGGGCCCATTCTAAGGTGCAGTTTCATCTTTCTGCAGCTTTCCCAGCACCTCTGTGATCGAGTACAAATTCCCAACTATGCAGGTGGGGAGATTCAGGCTGGCCTTGAACTCATGTGCCTGTGTTCCCAGCTACTCAGGAGGCAGAGGTAAGAGGATCGCATAAGCCTAGGAGCTGAAGCCCAGCTTCCACAACACGACAAGATCCTGTCTCAGACACAATAAAAACCCCTACTTTACTCATATGCCCTATGAAGCCCTCAGCCTGCTGATGCCCATATACCCTCCACGCTTCTAGTGATATCCTACAATCTAGATTTGTCTTCATACCATATGTGCATATTTACTAATTGTGTGATTTTGCTAAATTGCCTAGGCTGGCCTGGAATGTAAAATCCTCCTGCCTCAGCATCCCAAGCAGGTGGGAATTAGAGGTAGGCACTAACAGTGTTCACTCTGTTAACTGTAATTGGAGGGATGAAAATCAGTTTGATGGTGTGGTAGTGCACGTCTGTCACCCCAGCACTTGGGATGCTGAGGCAGATGGATTGCCACAAGTTTGAGACCAGCCTGGGTTACACAGTGAGCTACATATATACAGAAATATAAAGCCAGTCTGTGTCTTAAAAAGTAGACAATGCCAACTTCCCCACGATAATCTAACATTTTTTTTTTTACATTTTTAAAATTTTATTTAAAGAGAAGAAAAAAAGAAAAAAAAAACAAAAAAGGGTAGCAATAATACAGAATTCTAAAAGAAAGAAAGAGAAAGGAGAATGAGAAAAAAAAACCCACTAAGAAATCAGTAATTTGTAAATTACGTATTGTCATCTTGGATGTAGTTGTTGATAATCTAACATTTTATACTAACCCGGAAGGTGAATGTAGTTTGTTCTCTTTGCCTAACGGACTGTCTTGGTTAGGGACTGTTGTGAATCTATACAAGCTGCAACTACTATCTTCAAATGTAGGTTTTTTGTCTTTGCCAAAGACTCTGGTTGGAACTGCTTCGAATACTTTATAGTCCATCAGTGCTTGACACACTCTCACCACTTTGGCCCGGGGAATATCGACATCACCGAAGAACTTATTCTGAATGAGGTGCGAATAAATGACATCCACAGCTTCGGAACCCACGAAGCAGTCGTTGTGGCGTTTTAAGTGATGCCTCCGCCTTTTGACCTCCACTTGCGTTTGCAGAGTGTTTATGATGCTGCTCCACACATATGTGGCTCCAAATGGCTTCTGGGCCATGCTGAAACCTACAAGGGGGGAAAAATCATGGAGAAATGGAGAATTAGTATTGGTTCATTTGCCAGAAAATCTAAATGATCCTTAAGCAAATGGCAATTTTCCGAAGTTGTTAGGAGAAATTATGAGGGCAGTTTATTAATGAAATACTGTTCTTAATGGCAACTTATTGTTAGACATCTAGTACCTCCTGCTATGCGTGGTGGCACATGCCTATAATCCAATACTCAGGGAGCAAAGGCAGGAGGATTGCTGTGAGTTCAAGGCCAGCCAGCACTGCGAAGCAAAATCTCGTCTCAAATCCTGCCCCCCAAAATCTAGTATCTACTATATGCTGAATGTTGTCCATGTGCTAGGATGCAATACAGTGAACAAAATAAAGTTCCTCTCTTCAAAGACTTCGGAGACTTTGTGGACAGATACAAATTTTATACTCATGTTTAAACAGTGCTAAAAAGAAAAACTGAAGCTGGGTAAAGAAGAGAATGCTCCTACCCCTTTTTGAAACAGGATCTCACTATGTAGTTCAGGCTGGCCTTGAACTCATTATGAAGCCCAGGCTGGTCTCAAACTCCTTGTGATCTTTCTGCCTCAGCCTCCTGATTGCTGGGATTCCAAGGGTACACCACCAGGCCCACTGAGAATGTTTAAATGGAATGTCAAGAAAGACCTTTCTGGTAGGGTTACATCTGAGCAAAAACTTGAGTAAAACCAGGAAGCAAGCTGTGCAGACATCTGGGCCAAGAGAGCAGAAAAAGCAAAAGCCCTCAGGAGGGTGGGGGGGCGTGAGTTCTGTTCCACCAGAACGGAAGGAGACCAGCAGGGAGCTGGCAGGAGGAAGTGAGACTGAGGGCATTGAGTAGGGATCAAGATGGGGGAGCAGAGACCAAGCAGGGCCTTGTGGCAGAGCACTCAAGTGACTGGATCTTCAGCAGCAACCCCATGTGACAGTGAGCTTGCCTACAGGAGAGATGCAACAGGGACCCTTGGAGGTTACAGGAACTTCCAGATGGTCTACTGAAGGAGGTCCTGCAAGATGGGAGCTGATTCAAGGTCCATGTGAGTCCGAAGCATTATTAGCCAGGCACACACACATATTCAAGCTGCAGGAATAAACTAATATTTTTAAAGCTTCCTATTATGCAGGCTTATGATGTAAGTACTCTAGGTCAGGTAGAGTGACAATTTGGTTCTTGCCTAGCAAGCAGGACCTTGTAACCTACTATAAAGACAGGGTAGGCAGAGAAATAGAAAAAGCAAGATCTTAGCCAAACACAAGCATTCAACACTTTCCTAGTTTTCCTCATTTTTAATAATCTGATTATTTGGTAAAACTGCTGAGAAGAAAAGGAAAAACAATCAAAAGGAAGAAAATGGACCTTAGGTTTTAGTAAACTGATGGAACTGAATGCAGCGGATCATAGATTTTACTTGGTAGCTGGGTTGAATGTGTTTCCCCCTCCGTTAACATAGTGTGTCTTTTTCAGTGTTATACTTTTCATGACTTTCTGAAAATTCAGTAGTCCTTTATTTTATTTTATTTTAGATATCAGGAATTGAACTCATGACCTCACACTTGCCAGGCAGGTGCTGTGCCACTGAGCTATATCCTTGGTTTATTTTTGTTTTTCAGACAAGGTCTGCCTATGTAAACCAGGCTAGCCTCAAACTCACAGCAATTCTCCTGCCTCAGCCTCCCAAGTGCTGGGACTGTAGGCGTGTACCACCATACCAACCCAGCTCAGCAGGACTAATTTAAACCTCCATTATTGATTTTTGTTAAATACATTACTTCCTTCATGTTTGAGATATCTTTGCAGAGTAGAAAATGCATTCGTTTAATAGATTCTAAAAAGGAAAACAATGTATGTCAGTACAACTGTGAGGAATAAGGGGACATAATAAAGAAACTGCTATTTGACATTGCTTCCTATTTTAACAAAACAGAATGTGTAAGACCAAAACACAAGTTCCTAAAGGGCACTGAAACTCTACCAAATGCATTAAAGACATCAAAAAAATTTTTTTTCCCTGGTACCAGGGATCAAACTCATGACCTTATGCTTGCCAGGCAGGTACTTAAACCAGTAGTACTTCCGCCACTGAGCTAAATCCCCAGCCCGAAGACATTAATTTTTAAATTTTTATTTTTTGCTGCTGGGGATTGGGCCTAGGGCCTTGTGCATACAAAGCATGTATTTTCCCTCTGAGCTATATCCCTATCAACCTCAGGGCCATAAATTTTAAGTGGGTCTCTTGGAACTCAACTCTTATGTTGCAATACATATAAAGATTACACGGAACATTTACACTGTATTCACCTATTGCATGATTTTGTAATAGTCAATTTTAACATTTTTACTGGAAAATAACACGCATACACAGCTCTTTTATTTGTAGATTTTCAATACCAAAAGTAGATGAGCAACTTACCACCCACCCATTGTTACTTTTAAATGATCAGGATTGTTTTCAGCTATCAAAATTATAGTTTAAAATTGAAGCTAATTGCTAAGCCAGGACCAAACGAAGACAGAAGTATCTGTTGTCAGTCTTCCAAGTAGTATGTGCAAATTTCAAGAACTGAATTATGGAGAAAGACTAGGTATATCAAACTAGAACTAGATTACTTCCATAGTAAGTATTTAGAGTCTACTGAATCTAGTCATTCTTTTTCTTTTTGGCTTTTTGAGACATGGTCTCACCATGTAGCTCAGGCTGGCTTTGCGTTCACTACATATAGCCCAGGCTGGCGATGGACTCTCAGAGATCCTCCTCCCTTAACCTCCCAAATTCTGGGATTACAGGCGTGGGTCACCACACTCGGCCAGTCCTGGACATTCTTGGTATCCCAAACTCAGAGACAGCTGCGCTGTCTCCAACCACAGTGACTAAATAAGAAGTGTTAGCAGCTCATACTCTTAATTTTATAAAACACCAGAAATGATAACAGATTTCAGTGAACATAATGTCTGCTCTTTAATGTTTTTTCAAATCTTCATTGTATCATTATTAATAATAGTTAACATTTGAGTACGATCACCATGATAGACTGTGAACTCGGTTAATCTGGATACATTTCTCCATGAAATAGCTCTTTATCTTATTTTGAGAAAATTGAGGCAAAGTTAAACTTCCCCTCAGTTACACAGTTGGTAAATATATATTAGCTTTTCCTCCTGCTTAAATATTATATATTAAAAGTCAGGTATCAGGCTGGGGATTTAGCTCAGTGGCATAAGCGCCTGCCTGGCAAGCGCTAGGTCGTGAGTTCGATCCGCAGTACCAAAAAGAAAAAAAAAAGTCAAGTATCAGGTAAACAGATTTAGAATTAACCTTTCCTTGAATGTTAATTATTGCTTTTACTAATGGCTTTAAGAGAACTGAAGATTAAAAGAAACAAAACAACTCTAAGATTTGCAAACCAAGGTAGTTAAAATCACTATTACTCAAAAAAAGTAGGCAGCATAAATTCTATAATAAATAGTATCCATAGTGCATAGAGATAACAGGATATAGAAAGCCATGCAAGACAAACTTGGAGAGATTAGGTTGCCTTTTATTTATTTAGTCTTTTTTTTTTGACACAGGGTCTCACTATGTAGTTCACAATGGCCTTGAGCTCACTTTGTAGCCCAGGCTGGTCTCGAACTCTCAAGAATCCTCCTGCCTCAGCCTCCTGAGTGCTGGGATTATAGGTGTGTGTCACTATGCCTGGTTTAAATTGATACCAGTCAGATCTTTTGACCAGTGGATTTTTTGGTTGTTTTTTTGCTTTTTTTTTTTTAAAGAAATGGGGGAGGGTCACGGATTTAGCTCAGTGGCATAAGCACCTGCCTAGAAAGCGTGCAGTTGCGAGTCTGATCCCAATACCAAAATAAATACATAAAAGTTAAAAAAAAAATAAAGAGATGGGGGAGAGGGGCATGTCTCGCTATGTTACCCAGGCCACCCCCAAACTCCTCTGCTCAAGGGATTCTCCTGCCTCTTCTATCCCAGTAGCTGGGACAACGGGAACATGCCACAGTGCTCGACTGGGCTAGTGACAGTATTAAAAATGAAAACAGTCAGAACACCTGAGCTACAACTAGGTTAGCACATAAACCCCCAGAACAAGGCAGAGTCACTTATTAAATTGAAAATAATAAAAACAGTCGCGGGGGAGGGAAGGAGTATATAAAGCCAGTGATGTGGAAAGCACTAATCTTCAAAGGAGAAGCCATGAAGAACAACTTTCCCCATACTAGCTTGCTGTTTAAATGTGGGAAATCAGGAAGCTTTGTAGGTTGGATAACACCGTCTAAAAGATTAAAGAACAGGTTGGAGCAGGATACAGGGCACCTGCGAGCCACACGGTTCCAGAGTCCTCCGGGCACGATCTGATTCAGCTCTTTCAGGTCCCCTCTGTTCTTACTGACCATTAATTCCCAACCACTGCATCCTGGGATATTTCCCCTCAAGCGCCACCACCCACAGACCAAAACGTGCTCATGTTCGTGCAGATACTTTCATACATAACGTACCCCTGACTTGACAAGTGAATGTGCCAAAACTGTACCAGGATAACCTGTTTTATATATATATATAGTGCTGACTTTAGCAGTTGAACACAGAGCCCCCATATGCAGGTTTGAAATACATATTTATCCTCTAAGAGCTGAAGTGAATATTGGGGTAGCAGACCATAGCCCAGTAAGATGACTTATTGTGATTTCTAAATAGGATTCAAGAAACCAGCAGTACACAATGAATGCTTTGTACGCACAGTGCTCAGAATTAAAGCTGCAGCTCTCCTTGTCCTCAACCCTCATGCATAGGAGCTGGACGACTCATTAACATTCACCACTATCTACAATCCATTACCCTGGAGAAGAGCGTTAACCTCTGTAGGCTGGTTTCCTCATCTACCCATATAACAGGTGAAGGCTGCATTTAAGGTTAGTTTCAGATATTAACTGTTTCTTAGAGGAATGTAATGATTGAAGGTGCACCTTTTGCATTTAGGTAAGAACACTGGATACTAGATAGCATATGAGAGACCTATAGGTAAGAATAAAACATAGGGACAAATTTGACCTTATCAGATGCAAAACTAGGAAGGTGGCCGAACAAGGGGATTTGAGAAAAAAAAATTTTTCTTGTTTGAGACAGGGTTTTTCTTGCTTTATAATTTAGGCTGACCTCAAACTCACAGCGATCTTTCTGTCTCAGTCCCTCAAGAGCTAGGACTACAAATATGTCCAACTTTTAAAGTGATTTTATACTAGATCTTTATTATTATACACATTTGTAAACACTAAATTAAATCTAGGGTAGTTAGAAATTTTACCATGGTCTCGTCTTTATTTGCTTGAAACAATAGCTATTTGACAAAATCAAGACCTGCTCTTCACTCATATGTGAACCCCCAAAATTTAGTTTACCAACATAAGGAAATGAAAATGAATACTGACATAGTTAAAATAGTGCTAATCATCTTAATTTCTAAGGATACACACTAAATAATCAAGTTATTACTAATTTCTTTAAAATCAAGTCATAAAGCAAACAAGTCATAAAATTTACTCAAAACTGGGCATGGTGGCACACACCTGTCTGTAATCCTAGCACTCGGGAGGCTGTGGCAGGAGAATCCTTGCAAATCTGAGACCAAACTGGGCTATAATGTGAGCTCAAGGCCAGCCTGAACTGCATAGTGAGATCCTTTCTCCAAAAGACAAAAATTTACTCAAATATTACAAGGGAGCTCCTATCTTACTGTGAAAACCTTTTTATGAGTAAAACAGTTCTATAATCACTTCAAATAGTAAGATTATAATAAATCCTTAGAAGGATTACATATAAAACTGGATTCCAGGGTAAGGTGAACATGCATACAGAATCACTAATACCTGCTATCTCTCAGTGACTATATAGCAGGCATGGCGGTGCATGCCTGCAATCCCAGAACTCGGGAGGCTGCAGCAGGAGGTCCACTGGGAGTTCGTGGCCAGCTTGGGCTATATAAGTGAGTTCAAGGCCAGCCTGCATACATAGCAAGACCCTGCTTCAAAAAACAACAATGAAGAAAGAATCCATAAAATGTTGTTTTCATTCTCAGGCTTCAGATTGGACTAAAAAAATTTTAGACACTATTTTTTCCATGACATTTTAAGAAATAGTGCATTAATACCCGATTTCTTTCAAATTTACTTATGGTTTATAGAGGTTCAAATTATTCAACTGCTACATAGCCTGCTTTATGTAAAACAGTTGGTTAATATTTATTAATTGTAGATTGCTGAGTACTAAGAAAACTTTTTTTTTTTTTTTGCAGTGGGAATCAAACTCAGAACCTCGTGACTGCCAGGCAGGCACTGTGCCCTGAGCTAAATCCCCAGCCCAAGACGACAGTCTTACAGAAGAAGATTCTAAACCCAGTAGTTCTCCTGGGGTCGTCTTCCCCCAAAGGACATGTCTGGAGAGACGCTTCTGCTCATCACTATGGGGTGGAAATGCTATTGGCCCGACTGGATGGAGGTCCCGGGACACACAGCACAGCTCCTGGCACAAGACTTGTGTGAACAAAGCAGGCCCAGCGCCAGGTGCTGTGAACGGTGTCAGATCAGCATCCACTATAGCGTCCCAGAGACCTGCGTTCCACTCTCAGGTCCACTGCCTCCCTGTAATTGGGCAACTGCCCACCTCTCCTGGTCCAAGGCAGCACTAACTCCACTTCTCTGCTGTTCTGAATCAGGAGACGACATGTTACTGCGGCTAATACTGTGTCCAGCCATGAACGGATGTTCATAACTAAACAAGGGGGAACTGTCACAGACAGAGTGACCCCACTTAACATCCTGGATGGGTATCCTTGAAGAGAAAAAGGACAATGGGCAGCAACTAAGGAAATCTGAGTAAAATATGGGTCTTTCTAGCTAACAGTCATGTAACAATATTGGTTTACTAATCTGGCAAATGGACCATTTCCATGTTAAGTAACATGAGAAATTAAAAGTAGGGAATATGGGAATTCTATATACGACCTCATGGCTTTGTCAGTCTATAAAATTTTCAAGGTATTAAAACAGCAAAAAGAAGCTGAATATAGTGGCACATGTCTGTGATCCCAGCACTCAGGAGATTGGGGTAGGTGGATCACCTCAAAATCAAGGTCAGTTTGAACTACACAGCAAGCCCCTGTCTCAAAACAAAACAAAACAGGTAAAAAGAAAGGAGAAGTACCTTTTTTTTCTCTTCCTTTCTGTGAACTCAAGAATATACAGTGCCTGCATGGAAGGAGCTGACCTTTCCAGCCCTTCCAAAGCATTTTATTTAGGGAATAGTTTTTGGCAAAAAAAGTTTGAAAACACTACTCATAAAATTGTGAAAAAGAAAAATGACTATATTTACTGAAAAAGTACCAAAATCTTATGAAAATAGATAAACATAAACAGAATCGTGTTTGGTGTATTTAAACCAGGCAGCCGTGACTGAGTGGAAGAAACTTTCTACAACATTAATACCAAGCAAGATTGCAACAGTTTAACTGGTAGTTTTGCCAGTCCAGAGTTTATCTCCCTCCTTTTTGATATTAAAGAGATGTTGAAAGTCTGATACTGTCTCTAAAAAAAAAGCTGCAGGCAGGTAAAATATACAAAATAAAGCCTCCACTAACGAGAAGGATGTAAGATATCCAAACAGAAGTATCTGCATAAGCAGGCACTGGTCCCTGCTTTAATTTACAAGAGATGAATGATAACATATGGGAAGTATTTTGAGCTCCCTTGAAAAGTGACACCAGGCAAATTCAAAGAATCAGGTTACAGTATACAGGGATAACACCAGAGCATACCACTTGCTTGTCTATCTGTGTTAAAAGACAAGCATTTCTTTAAAGTACTGGCTGAAGGTTAACAGAGAAACCTCATTTCTACATAAATCACATCCCTTGGTTGTTGTAGCTCCTTTAAGGCTTGAAAGGAAAAGTACACAGCTGCTTGCTAGAGAAGGGAGAACGCGGAAAGGGAACTGCATGGAAGAAACTTGGCTCCCTTACTTCACTGACTAGGACTGTGACAAGGTAGGAGAGAGTTAACCGATGCTAACCAACAGGGATTCCAGCTGCAACAAGCCAGATTAAAGAGAAGGCAGTGGCACCTGGAGTCCAGGTCTTTTCCTTTGACTCACATCTGCTTACCAGCATATTAACCTTTCCCTCTAACAATTATGTACTTCATTTTTGACTGCATATCCCTTTATGCCCGTCTACAAAAGTCCAAATTTCAGAATTATTTCAGCTGTCAGAGAAGACAGGGTGCCATTGTCTTTAATCCGGTGAAATTTGGAAATTTCATTCCCTCAGAATGAACCTAAAGACATCAAGATTATTTCCAATATAATAAGTTTTTAAATTCCCAAATCTTCAAGTACTTCCCTTCACCATGTAAATCAAGGAAATAGTCTAAAAATAATCATCATGGTCAATACTATCCATCTGTTTTGGAAAAGCACAAATGAAAAGTGGTTCTCTATCACAATGTATCATTAACACTGTGAAATTAAAAAGAACATTAATCAGCAGGGCAGACACAAAAGCGGACAACTGTAATCAGCTAGCTGACCTAGAGTAAAGAAAGGGTCACCACCATCTCAGTGGTTGGCATTTTACAAAAGCAAAGCTTTTGTCAGACAGAAAAATCAATTCCAGCAATGCTCACTTTGCAGCTCCAGAAAGGGGAAAGAGTTGTAACAAAAAGCCAAGTGATATCTGAGTCCCTTTACAGCCACCTGAGTCACCTTTTTACTAAGCTGTAGGTATGCTAAGGTCAGAATTTTAGGGCTGATTGTCAGATTGTGTTCATTTGTTTGAACACCTGAAGAAAAACCAAGATCCTAAAACATCTGCCTCCAAAAGATATGGTTAAGCTGGTGGCACAATTCACCATCTTATCTCCTATTGTCTTTTTTTTTTTTTTTTTTTTTTAAGTCAAACCTCATTCACTTGTGAGTTTGATCCCTGGTTACCCCCACCCACCCACACACACACAAAAAGGGCCGGGATTTAGCTCAGCAGCATAAGTGCCTGGCTGCGAAGTCGTGAGTTCGATCCCTGGTACCACCAAAAAACAACAACAAAAAAACCTCATTCACTTAACTATTTCTGATACACAGAGTGTTAATAAGTACCTTTTAGGCCAAGTTCCTGCCGAGAGATAAGTTGTTTAACAGCAACCTCTCATCTCTCCCAGAGGAGTCTGGAGAAGGGTGCATATGCCTCAAATCGCTACCAACCTGGAGAACAAAGTGGCCCGAAGCGCCACTCGACCCCGGGTCTCATAGTGCAGCCAACACAGGAGGCAAACAGCTGTCCAAATTCCACAGCTCACTCCTGTCACCGGCCATGACGTGGAGCCCGTCCCCGAGACCCACGGGCAAACGCCTGGCACGCCGCGGGCACACGGACCGAGGCGTCGCGGAGGTCAAGTTTGGAAAACTTGGTGAACAGCTGGGCTACGCGGCGGCGGCGGCGGGGTCCGCGGCCCACGCCCACGAGCTGGCGAAGAGCGCGAGCGCCGCACGGCGGGGACCCGCCAAGGGGCCGCAGCTGTGCTGGGCTCGCCCCGCGCCGCCCCCCATCTCCCGAGGGTCCGCGACACCTACCCGGAGGCTTCTGCGCGGGGGAGTGCAGAGCCGAGAGGTTGAGCGCGACCGCCTTCTCCTGCACCGTGGCCATGGCCCGGGCCGCTGAGACACCCGCCCGGACCGCGGCGGCTTAGTTAACCCGCGGCTCCGCCGCCGCCGCTACTTAAACGCCACGGGCGGGGCTTGAGTAGGCCACGCCCATCCTCCAGCCCCGCCCCCGTCACTAGTCTCCCGGAGCTGCTTCGAGCCTGAGGCTGCTGCGCTCCATGCACCCCGGCCTCTCACTGTACTCTGGCGTCCAGGACAAGTATTACCCGGGGGTGGAGGGACTGCGAGTTGGCGAGCAACCGCGCACTCACGAAGCTGGTGCTCGGACCACCCGGCTCGAAGCTGGTCTCGTGGAGAGTTGGGTCTGGGATCCTGCAAATGCTGAGCCGCCTGCGGCTCATTGGCTTCAGCAGACACGCCCGGTGGCCTTCGCACAGGCTTCTCGCAGTCTGATTTGAGCGGTGCACGAACCAACTCACATTCGTTTGGCGCTTAGCAGTTTGGCCTTGAACATAAGTGCTTAAAATTATTTAAAGGTACTAAATACATTGATTTTTTTCATGCCTCCTTCGCTGGAAAAAAATCAACAAATTCTTATGGAACCCAGGAGAGCAATATCTAGAGCTCACAGGAGGCAGCGGGGAAAGACGGAGGCTGGCTGCCAAGGAAATGAAATCGCTTGGTTCCTGGGTTAACTGAGTCAGGTGAGCGGGGACAGAGACTGCAATGGAAAGAGGGGTGTTGAAGCAGAGGCGAGGATGGTGATAGAAGGCCCCTTAATTTCTTGGGAAGTTGAGGCACCTCCCAAAGAATGAGTGGCCTTAGAAACTAATAAATCAATTGGCAGGTTCTTGCCCTCTTTTGAGCTCGGGGATTCTGCAATCTAATATAATGTCTTTGTGTGCTCCTGTGAGCCGGGTATACAAATTAGAACGGTGGGGCTGGGATGTAGCTCAGCGGTAGAGTGCTTCAGGGCATGCACAAGGCCCTGAATTTCATCTCCCGGACAGTCTCCCCCTCAAAAAAGACAAAAAAACCTAGAATGTTGGTTAAGTGGAAGTTCACTTCTTAGCTTACTGGAAAAAGCACCTATATGTGGTTGTTTCAGAGAGTACATAACTTCAAAGCTGTGATCCCAGGGACCCATTTTAGTGGGTGCGACACGAGGGACAACTGTTATTGAGCTTTAAAAATAGCAGCTTTTTGGCTAAGGGTGTGACTCAGTAATAGAGTTTGCCTAGCATGACCAAGACACTCAAACAACAAAACCAAACACCAAACATATGTCAGCTTTGTGTCTTTATAAATTTATATTTAGGAGCCACTAAAAATTACTGTAAAATGCTCTCATAACTAGCAAGTTATCACAGACAGTTCATAATGCAAAAGGAAATTTCTTTCAGCACTTTCTGATTAATCAGTGCACAGCTGCATAGCTTTCAGCCTTTCTTCCTCCTCTCCCCTCATTATAAAACTACTGGCAACGTCCACCCATGTGTAATGTGTGGTGTTTTTTTTTTTCTTTTTTTTTGGCACCAGGAATCAAACTTACCACCTCGCGCTTGCCAGGCAGGTACTGTGCCACCAAGCTGTAGCCCCGGCCCCAGGTGTAATTTTTGCAGTGTTTTCTTTATCCACTTACAGAATGCTTAGCCACTTCATTGATTAGTTCTGAAACAGGTGTGTCAAGTTAGTATTATGTTTAGCATATGGGAAGAAGTTCACTTGATCTAAACTGGTCTAAGATCAAACTTGTCTGAGCCAGTTGTGAGGTAAAAAAACAGAACAGAAAGTTTATGATTCACCCATCTGTTCTGGCACGATCCTAAATCCACCAAAACACACACACACTTCTGTTTTCTCTAGCAGTGCAAACCAGTGATAGGTGAAAATGTCTTCTGTAGCTTTTTTTTTTTTTCTTTTCTTGCTGGTGCTTAGGGATCCAATGCAGAGCTTCCTGTTTGCCAGATAAATGCTGTACTGCTGAGCTAGACTACTAGCCCCGGGCAGATTTTATTACTCTTGTTCTTTCTGTCTTCATGTCTACATGTCTGTGTGTCTCAGGTTTTCTGTTTCTGTTGTTTGAGATGGGATCTTGCTATGTCACCCAGGCTGGCCTTGAAATCTGGGCTCAAGCAGTTCTTGGGCCTCAGCTTTCTGAGTAGCTGAAACTGCAGGCCCACTGCATATCCAGCTCTCCCCACTCTCCTTTTTTAAAGACTGTAGGGAGGAAGATGTGGTGGTACACAGCTATAATTTCAGTATTGGGAGGCTGAGGCAGGAGCGTCGCTGTGAGTTCAGCCTGAGCTACAAAGTGAGTTGAAGGCCACCCCTACCTGCATAGTGAAACCCTGTCTCAAAAGATTAAAAAAACAAAATAATAAAGTCTGTATGATAGATCACATTTTCTTTATCCGTTCATCTATCAGTGAGCTCCTTCTACCTTTTGGCTTTTTTTTTTTTTAAATTTAAAAATAAAATAAGCAAAACAGAAAAAGGGGTAGAAACAATACAGAATTTCAGAAAAAAAAATAAGCAGTGAAATAATCACTAGTTGATAAATTACATATTGTCTTCTTAGACATAGTTGTTCAAGTTACAAAATTAAAGCATATAAAGTAGATAGTCAAACAGTGAGACTGCAAAGAAGTTCAATGATCCAGTAACAACTTAGCAACATGGTTATGCTAATACAGAATTTAAAAAAAAAGATAAATGATAAGAAATTGCTAGTTAATAAATTACATATTGTCCTCTTAGAAATAGTTGTTCAAGTTACAAAATTAAAGAATACAAAGAAGATAGTCAAACAGTGAGAGTGTAAACAGCTACACATGCATGAATCTCTACATGTATTTCTATCCTTTCTGTACTAGAGGGAAAAACAAAACTTAGCAAGACAAAACAAAACAAATTTCTATAAAAATATGAAACCAAAAAGTCATATAAAACCACAGTACAAGGTGATCTACAATGATTACTGTGTTGTTTGTTATTATCTTCAATAGAATGTCTATATCATCAGGCATAATTGAATATAGCAGTATAATTGAGTATAGCAGTAAATAACAATATTAGTAAAATAAAACACTGTAGACAGTATAAAACTTCAAAGGCAGGTAATAATCAAGCCATAGTGGATATTCTAGTGGATCTTGTCATCTTAAGTGCAGTTGCCTATACTCTCAGACTTGATACTATCAATCATAACAGCTTTCAATAAAATCTATCAATACAAAACAGCAATCTAACAAACCAGATTCAATTACGATCAGTCATGGTAAAACAGTGTAGGTTTTACAGAACTTTAGATTAAGTTAATAGGAAATTAAGGATGATTACCATACAATATACTATTATTTTCAGGATTACTGTCTGTGTCCTCAGATCTAGTACACGTAGAATGACTGGAACAGAATATAATACATCTAAAGCAGAGTAGTGTGAGTAATGAGTGTTTTAAATCCTGGTGCACTATTAACAATATAGTGTATCAAGGCCATCTATGTTAGAGATTCTAGCCATCGTTCTCTGCCTCATTTCTGCTATGCTATTTTTCTGCCTTTGTTTAGTTTTCTCCTTCATTCTACTACCTGCCCCACTCATTGAGGCCTTTCTGCCACTGTTCCTAAAATCCTGGTATTTTTTTTTCTCTCTCTCTAGAATGTCCTTCAATATTCTCTCTAGGGTTGGATTGGTGGTCACAAACTCCCCCAGTTCCTCTTTGTCATGGAAGCATCTTGTTTCTTCATTAATTTCTAGTGACAGTTTTGCAGGATACATCAATCTGGGCTGGAGGTTATTTTCTTTCAGGGCTTGGAAGACTGCACTCCAAGCTCTTCTTGATCTGATGGTCTGTGTCAAGAAGTCAGCCGTGATCCTGATGGGCATATCTTTATAGGTAATCTGTTTCTCTTCTCTGACGGCTTACCTTTTGGCTTTTGTGAATAATGCTGCAATTAATATGGGTGTGCCAAGAACTCATTAAGATTCCCTTTTCAGAGCTGGTGGTGTAGTTCCGCGGTGGAACACTTGCCTACCATGTGGAAGGCAGGCCTATGGTTTGACCCCCAACACTGAAAATAATACCATCACCAATTCTGCTTTTGGATGTAGTATACCCCATACTCGAGATTCCTGAATCATACGTAATCCTATGCTTAGTCTTTTGAGAAACCTCTATACTGTTTCTTGTAGTGGCCAAGTGATTTTATATTCCCATCAGCAATGCACAGGATCTTTATTTTTCTACATCAGGCTAACACTTTTCCTTTCTTGACTACTTGATTTACATTTCCTTAGTGATTGGGATGTTGAGCTCTTTTCTTATGCTGCTCGGCCATTACTCTATCTTCTTTGGAACACTGCTGCATTCTGATTCTTTGTCCATTTTTAAACTGGGTTATTTAGGGGTGGGGGTTTAGCTCAGCGGTATAAGTGCCTGCCTGGCAAGCACAAGGCTGAGAATTCAATCCCTGATACAAAAAAAAAAAAAAAGGGTTGAGTTATTTGCTTTATCACTGAATTATAGGAGTTCTTTATAGATTCTGGACATGAACCCTTTATCAGATTTATGATTTGCAGTGATTTTTCTCTCATTACATATTTTATAATCACAAACTGCAAGTCTCCATACAGTGTTGGCTTTCCCCTCCTTTGTTTCCTTCCCTGTGCAGAAGTGCAAGTTTGATGTAGCCCCACTTGTCATACTGTCCATGCTTTGGTGTCACATCTAAGAAATCCCTGCTGAGTGACATGAAGCTTTCCCCTTATGATTTCTTCCAAGCTTTTTATTTATCAGTACACATTATAGTCCACAATGATTACACTCCTTGTGGGGAACTGGCACAACACATCTTAATTCCTTGTTGCATTATCTTTCCCTTCCCTACCTTCCTCTACCCAGCTCTTCATCTCCTCCTTTTCTTTTTTGTGTTTGCAGCACATGAAGTTTACTTTCCTTACTTAGCATTGGAATATCTTATTTCCTTCTTCATTCTCTACCTTTCCCTCCCCTTCCCTTCACCTCTTGATACCCTTCTGCTTTGAGAAAGATCTATCTCCCTACTTCCTGTTATCTTTTATTTCACCTTTTATTTATACTTTGGGTTTCTCATCTAAGAAATCACGTGATATTAAAGCTTATGTGTCTGATTTATTCACTTAGCATCATGGTCTCAAGGTGCATCCATTTTCCTACAGACGACTCAAGTTTATCTTTATGGCAGAATAGATATGATAAACATGATATCATCAGATTTACAGTTTTAGGCTATTCATTTAGGTCATTAATCTATTTCGAGTTAATTTTTTGTACACAGTATAAGGTAAAGATCTTCTGCATGTAGAGATCAGGTTTTCCAAACACTAGGTCACAGTCATTTCTTTATAGTGTGATCTTGGCACACTTGTCAAAAATCATTAGATCCTAAAATTGGGCGTGGTGCTGCATACCTGTAATCCCTGTACCAAGGCAGGAGGATTACAAATTCAAGCCCAGCCTGGGCAACTTAATGATTTAGTGAGACCCTGTCTTTGTTACAGGCAGCTAAGTTAGATAGAAATTAATAGGCAGGCAGACAGGGCTCAGGCCCTCATGAGAATCAGTGCAGCAAATGAGAACACATCAAAACTGTGAGTGGAGGCACATCTGAAGAAGCAAGACTTAGATTGAAGTCATTCCCTACGGATGAACAGAAGCTTGAGATTATACTGTAATTGGTACCACTCTTTTGGAATTTCCCAATGAAACAGACCATTAGCTAAGGCTGAGTCATCCTATGCCACTCACTAAGACTATAGATTATTGACCAAGGTTAATAATGTTATCCATATGTGCTCTGCTTCACTATGGGATTAATATTAGATAAATGGCTATACTTGTAGTCTTGTTAATTATAGCTTGTATCCACCTTGTGACTTTGCCCTATAAAACCATTCTTGAAGGCTGGTGTGGTGGCAGATGCCTGTGGCAGGAGGCTGAGGCAGGAAGATCCTTCAGATTTTGAGACCAGGCTGGGCTACAAAGTGAGTTCAAGGCCAGCCTGAATTACATAGCAAGACCTTGTCTCAAAACAAAACAAAGCAAAACAAAACAAGAGTTATCTTGTGAGCCGGACATTCTAGGCAAGATTTATACCCAAGAGAATGGAAATAACATGTCCAAATAACATGTCTAAAGCTTGTAAACAAATGTTCAAAGCAATATTATTTATAATAACTAAAAAGCAGCAATCTAAACCAGGTATAGTGGCACACTCCTGTAATCCCAGCACTTGGGAGGCTGAGGCAGGAGAAATGTTTGCAAGTTTGAGACCAGCCTGGGCTACAAGGTGAGCTGAAGGCCAGCCTGAACTACATAGTAAGAGCCTGTCTCAAGAAGACAACACACACACACACACACACACACACACACACACACACACACACACACACACAAGCAACCCAAATGTTCATGAACTGATGAACAGATAAACCAAATGTGGTATATCTATAGAGAAGCTTTAATCAAAGAATTGAGTTAAGCATTGATAGAGGGTACAACATGGGTAAAGTTTGAAAATGTTACGCGAAATGAAGAACCAGCTGTGAAAGATGATACAGAGCATGTGATACCATCTGTATGAAATGTCTGCACAGGTAGATCTGCAGTGCTGGAAGATAGACAAGTGGCTCCTGGGGACACAGGTGAGCAGGAATGGTTAATGATTACTAACAGACATGGAATTTCTTTCTAGGATGATGAAAATGTTTGGGAGTTAGTGGCAGCAGTTGTGAAACCTAGTAAGTATACACAAGCAACTGAGTTGTGCTTTCAAAGGTGCATTTTATGGTACATGAATTATATCTAAACAGAAAACAGCACTTTGTAAGCCTTTTGACTGAAAAACATATCAATACCAATGCATAGTGAAAACTTTGAAATACATGGGCTCAATATGGTGATACTTGAGAGACAACTTTGGGATATATTTATTATAAATTTTTTATTATTTATTTATTTATTTATTTATTTCGGGTTTTTTTGAGACAAGGTCTTGCTATGCAATTCAAGCTGACCTTAAACTCACTATGTAGCCCAGGCTGGCCTGGAACTTGTGGTGATCCTCTTGCCTCAGCTTCCTGACTGCTGGGATTACAGGTGTACATCACCACACCAGGGTTGATCACTTTTATTCTGTTAAATAAGATTTCTAGTGACAACATTTAGGCTGGGTGTGCTGGGACATTCAAGTAATCCTTCCTGCTTGAGGAGGCTGGGGCAGAAGGACTGAGAGTTTGAGAACAGCCTGGATTGACCCTAGTCTTTAAAAAAAAAAAAAAAAAGTTTTCCAGGTGTTGTAGCACATACCTATAATCCCAGCACTCGGTAGACTGAGGCAGAAAAATTGCTGCAAGTTTGAGGCCAGTCCTAGGCTACAGAGTGAGTTCAAAGCCAGCCTGAGCTACATAACAAGACCCTGTCTCAAAAACAACAAAAGAAATATATATTTGAATTGCACTGTGTAGCTTTAGGAAGTTTAATTGCTCTAGTGTACTCATCTATAAAGCAGGATATTATCTATCTTATAGATCTATTATGAAATTAAATATTAGATATTTAAAGAGTATTAAAGTTCATGTTTATTAAATTGTTCACTCATAGTATGTGCTTAATAAATTCCATGCTTTTTTACTGTATTGGGTCCCCAGTTATTAAACAGATCCTGTAAAAAGTCCTAGTGTACAAAATAATTTGAACTTGTACCAGTTAATAACCAATCTTGCCTGTCTTTATCTTACTTTTGTTTGTCTGTTCATTTTTGCGTATGTGGTCCTGGGGATTAAACCCGGGACCTTTACCCTGAGTTACATACCCAGCTCTTTTGTTTGTTTGTTTGTTTGTCTTTGAGACAGGATCTCACCAAGTTGCTAAGTTACATAGGCCTGGCTCAAATTTGCCATCCTCCTGCCTTGGCCTCACAGAGTGCTGGAACCACAGGCCTGTGCTCTCATGCCTGGCTTTTCATCCTAGCTTTTATTGCTTTACATATTGCAAAAGCAGAACACCTTATATTTAGTGGATGCTTAATAAACTAGGTTATAAATTACAAATATTCTTTTCCAGTTGACCAAAAAATAAAAGTGTTTATGATGAACTGTAATGGGGAGCTGATGTATTTATGGGCAGTGAACAAAGAGTAAATTATGCTCCCTTAGCTAATCAACAGCTTTCTTGAAAAAAACACATATACATGGCACTTAAGGTATGAACATATTAGCATATATAACTATGCTATTAAATAATGAATGGGTTGTGAGTTAGATTGTAACTTCAGAGTTCAGAACAAGCAGTTCTCAACCCAAAAATAAAACCTTTCTTTTTTTTCTAAAGAACTGGACACAGTACACTAGATCACATATTTGTAGCCTTAATATATATTATAAAAGGGGCTGGGGGATATAGCTCAGTGGCATAGCAACTGCCTGGCAAGCTCAAGGTCCTGAGTTTGATTCCTGGTACAAAAAAAAAAAAAAAAAATAAGACTCTGTTTCCTTTAAGATTAAAATTTATAATATATATATGTTGTAAGAAAAAAATAGAACACAAAGAGGCCCAAAAGACAATTAAAAGAAAAATGTATGTTTTATAACTTTATAAATACTATCAAAAATATAATATAAAATTTTACTACTACATATAAATTGTGTAGTTTATGTATAATTATTATATTTATTATTTTTATCACCCTTAAGACTTAAATAAAATATAAGCCATTGCATTTTTTGCATAGCCACATTTCAAAACTGTGATAGCTGCAGATTGACTTCTATCATGACAGTCTGAAAAGCTCCACTGAACTGGTGAAATAACTTTTGAAAAACAACCATTTAAATCCTCTGGAAGTAGGACTAGGAATGTAGCTCAGTGACAGAGTGCTTGTCTTGCATGTGGGAGGCTCTGGGTTCAATGCCCACCAACCTAATAACTTAAAGCCTCTGGAAATGACCCCAAAGGTAACCAACAAAGAAAGATATATCTACTCAGGAAAATGTATGAAAACTGGGTAAGAGACGTATTACAGGCATGCACCACCATACCCAGCTTCTTTTTCTTTTTAATTTTCTTCTTTGACCTACTGGTTATTCAGGAGTATTTTATTTATTTCCCACATACTTACGGGTTTTTCAGGTTTTTACTGATTATCAATTTCATTCAATTTTGGTCAATCTGTCTCATATAACTTCTATTCCTTTCAAATTATTTACAGCCCTAACCGGTGATGGTGAACATGTTAGAGCTTTCAATGATACAAACAGCCCACTGCAGTGTGCCAGCCCTAGGTTTGCCACCACTGACCTAGACTATCTTGGAGACTGTTCTATGTGCAGTTGAGAAAAATAGATATTATGTCCTAGATAGAGTATTCTATAATTATGTGCTAGCATATTGGTTTAGGGTTGTTAAATATTCTGTCATTTTATTCTTTATTGAAAGTGCCTAATAAAGTCTTTAGTTATTATACTGTTGAATTATCTACTTTCCCTTTTATTTTTATCAGCTTTTACTTCATGTATTTTGGTGCTGACATTAGGCACATACACAATTATATCTTGACATATTGATTCTTTTATCATTATAAAATGTTCCCCTTTGTCTCTTATAACACTGTTTTTTTGTTTGTTTGTTTTCTATCAGTATAACCATCCTGGTTCTTTTGGTTACTGTTTGTATGAGACATTTTTTCTAATTTTAATTTTCAATAGATTTATATTTCTAACAGGCACAGGGGCACATACCTAAAAAATCTCAGATATTTGGGAAGGTGGGACAGATGGACTACAAGTGTGAGTCCAGCCTAGGCAATTTAGTGAGATCCTGTCTCAAAATATAAGCTGGGTATGGTGGCACACATCTGTAATGCCAGCATTTGGGAAGCTCTGAGGCTGGAGCAATACAAGTTCAAGTCCTGGCTAGGCAACTCAGATTATATCTCAAAAAAAAAAAAAAAAAAAAAGGAGTAGGGATATAGATTAGTATGACAGGAGGATAATACAGTCAAGGTCAGTCAGGGCTACATAATAATTTTGGGCCAGGTGTGGTGGTGCTCGCCTGTAATCCTAGCATTTGGGAGGCTGAAGCAGAGGATTACCATAAATTGAGGTCAGCCTGGAGTTCATGGCCAGCCTGAACTACATAGGGAGATCCTGTCTCAACCAACCAACCAACCAACCAACCAACCAACCAACCAACCAACCAAACAGTACATAGTTAAAGGCCAACCTAGACTACAAGCAAGACCTTGCCTCAAAAAACCCACAAATAACCAGGTAGGGTGGCACATATATGTAATGTTGGCACTTCAAAAAAACTATAACAAATGTTGGTGAGGCTTCAGGGGGGTGAGGATATTTCTACATTGTTGATGGGAATGTAAGCTGGTACAACCACTACAGAAACCAGTGTGGAGATTCCTCAAAAAATGAAAACTAAAAGTTCTATTCAACCTAGCTATTGACATCTTCGCAAAAGAATTACAGACCAAAAAAAAAAAAGAAAAAGAGTTACAGACAACATGTTACAGTGATACAAGCAATGCCCATGTTTATAGTAGCACAACTCATAGTAGCTAAAGCTTATTAGAAACAGGCTATATACCCATCAACAGATGAATGGATAAAGGAACTCTGGTTTTGATACACATAGAGGACAAATTTGTGGCAAAGTAGATGTACCTTGAGACCACAATGTTAAGTGAAATACATCAGACACACAAGATTAAATATCATACAACTTCTCTTAGATGAGAAGCCCAAAGTATAATTTAAAAATAAAAGATAGGCAATAAGAAACAGTGAGAGATCTGTTGCAAATAGGAAGAGGACCAAGAGATGGAGAGTCAGGAAGGAGGAGAGAAACAGCACCGCTTAATTCATGGTGATCAGGGAGCAGTGAAGGGAACAGCATCAGAGAGAAACGGCCCAGAGGCAAAATATGGACAGAAAGTCACACCTCTATGACCCATCCAGACACACTCAGGAGCAGGCTTTACTAATCCCATAGGCAGTCCTGAGACAATGAAACTCACAAGCTGAACTGTTACACTTCCTCCTTTCTATTGTTTCAGTTTTTGTTTCATGTATCTTGGAGCTCTAGGAAGTACAAAATCATTAGGGCTGTTATGTTCTCTTAACAAACTGACCCTGCTGCCATCATGAAATGATTTTAATTCTGAATAGTCTTTGCTTTGTAAACTACATTGATAGTGCAGTAGTCCCAACTATATGCAGTTTTACTTTCCAGAATTTTCAATTATCTGCTGTCAATCACAGTCTAAAAAAACTAAATAGAAAATTTCAGCTGGATGGGGTGGTGCATGCCTATAATACTAGCATTTGGGAAGCTAAAGCAGGAGGATTGCAAGTTCAAGGTTACCCTGGGCTATATAGTGAGTTCAAGGATGACATAAGTCAGACCCAGTCTCAAAAAAAAAAAAAAATCATAAAATTTAAATTGCGGTTTTGAGTAGCATGATGAAATCTTTCAAATTCCCTACTCTGTGCTACCCCTCTATGTGAGTCATCCCTTTATCCAGTGTATCCACGTTGTATATGTTACTAGCCCATTAGTTACTTGGTAGCTATCTGTGTTATTAGATCAATTGCTGTGACATACAGTGCTTGTGTTTAGGTAACCTTACTTTACTTAATAATGATCCAAAGTACCACTGTAATGTGTAGGTAGGATTTGGTCCTGGTCACAGCCTCAGACATCTACTGTGGGTCTTGGTATGTACTCCACCCTCTCAGAAAAGCACGGACTATTATCATAAAACCTATCTAGTTTTCTTTTGGTTAGTGTGTACATATTGTATTAGTTTAGTAGAGCTACCAAGCACATTACCACAAACTTCAACAGAAATTGTTTTTCTCACAATTCTGGAGACCAGAAGTCCAAAATCAATACATAGGGCCATACTTCTTCCAAAAGGCTTCAAATAGAATCTTACCTGTCTTGTTTTCTGGTGACTGCATAACTTCGGTCTGCCCACATCTCTTCTTCTGCATCTTTAGCTTCTCATCTTTTTGTCTTTCATCTTTCACAAGGGCATTTGTCATTAGAGCTAGGACCAACCTGGAAAATTCAGGGTGATCTTATCTCAAGATTCTTAAACTCATTACACCTGCAAACACTCATTTCTAAATAAGATCATGTGCAGAGTGAGGGACTCCAGAAGCTTGCTTTGTCATCTGAGGATAGAGAGAAGGCTGCTGTTTGCAAGCCAGAGACCTTACAAGAAACAGCCTCTGTCTGCCTGCCTTGTCAGGGAATTTCAGCCTCTAGTTTCAGCCACCTAGTCTGTCCTGTTTTGTTATAGCAGCCTGAGCAAACAAATATGGTAAGACTCAGCTAATGTGGCCATAGTGGTAACTTCGGATATTTATTTCTCCTTTGGAAGGCAGAATTTCTGTTTATGAGCAGTATGGACATATTTTAAAGAAGGTAAGTTTCTGCTTTACAATTTATTTTCAATTTATTTTTTGAAATAGGGTTTTGCTATGTAGCTCAGATTGATCTTGAGCTCACTATATAGCCGAGGGCTGGTCTCAAAACTCCAGGTAATCCTCCTGCCTCAGCCTCTCAAGTTCTAGGGTTACAGATGTATGCCATTACACTCAAGATTTTCTTTGGTTTGATTTTTTTTGAGATTGAGTCTCACTATGTTGTCCAGGCTGCTCTCAAACTGGTAAGCTCACTCAGGCTTCCCACCACAGCCTCCTGAGTACCAGGGGGCACAGGTGTACACCGTCATGCCCACCTATTTGTGGTACTTTTGAATGATGCTTTGGTGTGCATGAGAGTTAAACTGGATTGTCATATGGATTAGCTTAAGAGTTGCCAGGGGGATAAGTAAAGCACATTTCTGGGTGGCCATAGAGACATTAGCTTGGGCACTATTTGTAGTCCCTGGCCCCTTTTCCTATGGTGCTGTTCTCCTTGTCTGCTTTCCCTGCTACCATAAAATGAGCACTTTGTTTCACCACACCCCTTTGCTATGCTGTGGACTGAACCCTCAGAAACTGTGAACCAAATTAAACATCTCCCCCTTTTTTCTTCCTCCTCCTCCTTTCAGTAGTGGGAGTTGAACCCAGGGCCTTCCCACTGAGCTACATTTCCAGCCCTTTATTTTGAGAGAGGGTGTTGCTAAGTTACCCACACTCAGCCCAAATCCATAATTCTCCTGCTTCAGCTACCAGGACACTGAAATTATGGGAATAAGCCATCATACTTGGCTAAACTGTGCTTCCTCTAAATTGTAGGTGTCAGGTATTTTGTAACAGCAACAGGAGAAAGCTAATAAAATATGTAATCTTGAGAGTGAAGTGCTTGCAAACTGCTATGATAATGTCAATGCATTTATATTACTATCGGCTGTGAAAAATCCTAATTTCCTAATTTCTACTTAAGTCAAATAATGTAATAAACTCAATGGAGGAGTGACATTTAGAAGAACTAATGATTATCCCATGTAGTTTTTAAATTGTTTGGAAAGAGTCTTTGTAAACAATGCTAATTTTAAAATTTCGTTGTAAAGCCAGTTCTTATGTTAGGCTATTGTGATTTGAATTCTCTTCCTTTGCTGTCTGACGGTAGCCCATTCACTTCCACAGATTAAATGGCAACCAAATACTGTGTAAGAGAATGAATCCTGCTGTTTGGTGAAAGAGGCACAGGGAGAAATAAGAGGGTGATAGGAAGAGGATGGGTATTCTAAGAGAGACATGTTCTTTAAAGACAGAGGTAAAGCAGGAATGACAACGGAGCACCTTGAACTACTTAAGAGGCCAGCGTGAAGACACTTTAAACTGATTCTAAATATGTGATGTGATCACAAAAAAAAATTTAAAAATTTACCACACTAAAGGACACACTGCCATTAATGTCCCTCAGAAAACTGCCCCATTTTGAATACATGCCATCATTCTTGCCACTTTCTGAAGCAGTGCTGGACGTCGTCTTTGGTGACTCTCTTTAGTGGTGCTGTCATGGCTGCCTTCATGTCCTGAATCAATTACAAACATTTAGGTGATGATCATTTTGACTTGAGGAAGAGTCAGAAGTCACACAGTGCGAGATCCAGTGAATAAAGGGGATGAGGACACGCCATGGTGTTTTTATGGGCCTGCCTTTCCACTTGATGGCACTGGGCTGCAGCAGTCACTGTTACTGATCCCAGCTTATAAAGACACTCAGGAAAGGGGACTTCCAGAGATGATACAAACAGTGGCAAGAACCAGACGTGGTGGTGGTGGCCCCTTCCTGTCATCTCAGTACTCTGGAGAGGTGGAGGCAGGAGGATTACTATGCATTCGGGGCCAGTCTGAACTATATATTGAGACCCTGTCTCAAAAAATAAAACAAGGGCTGGGGATTTAGCTCAGTGGCATAAGCGCCTGCCAGGCAAGTGTGAGGTCATGAGTTTGATCTCCAGTACCAAAAACAAAACAAAAGAAATGGCAAGAATGGTGAAATACCCTTTTTCCCTAGGGGTTAGTGCTCAGAGTGTGTGCTCTGGGCTCAGAACACACATTCATCATTAAAAGATCTTTTAAAAAAGAATGGTAGGATAAGTGTATTGGGGGAGTATTTTGAGAGCAATTAACAGCAATGTGTCTTTTATTGCAATAAACTTTTTTAAAAATTGGAACATACTTTTTGGATCAGCCCTTGTCCATACCTAGTGTCTGTTATGTAAAATGTGCTGTGCTGGTAGAGATTCAAGGGTGAAGACTGAGGATATAGACCTTAAGCATTTCAGAGCTGACCAGCAACACAGCATGATTATCAGTAGCATTTGACTGGTGTCATAAGAGCAATGAAGCACTGCTTAGAGGTATGTGTGTGTGAGTTTATATATAAGAGCAGTCTATTGATTTTGAAGTCAGTCTTGCAAAATAGTTATAAAAGCAGTAAGACCTTTCCATTATTACTGTTCTGCAATACTGTTCTTTATCATCATCATCATTTTGGTTTGACAAGGAGTCACTATGCAGTCCAGGCTGGCCTCAAACGCGTGGTAATTCTCCAGGCTCAGCCTCCCAAATGCTGGGATTAGAGGCATGCATCTCCACGCCCAGCTTACACTGTTTTTTGAAGCTCAATTCTTGCACTTCTCCCAGCACTGCAGTCTATCTAGAATCAGAGAACATAAACATCTTTACAAAGGCCTTCTTACCTCACTTGTAGGATGAGGAAGGAAGATCCTGAAAATGAGCCAAATCAACAAGGCTTCTTTCTCCAGCAGCCAACTCTCTGACCTCTCAGGCCCAGCCGCCACCGTCTTCAGCCCATCCACAAGGCCTCCTCGGATCACCAAATAAATCCGCTCCTCCACTGCGTCCTTTGCTTGTGATGAGTGCAGGCAGCAGATGCAGTTTTCAGTTATCAGGACTTTCTTCTGTGATTATTCTACCTGGAAAACCCTGACCCTCAAAATAGGAATATAAGCAGTCCCTGGGCTTTCTTTGC
This sequence comes from Hydrochoerus hydrochaeris, assembly GCA_004027455.1. Classification (NCBI taxonomy): domain Eukaryota; kingdom Metazoa; phylum Chordata; class Mammalia; order Rodentia; family Hydrochaeridae; genus Hydrochoerus; species Hydrochoerus hydrochaeris. The sequence continues at coordinate 127,752 of PVLA01004573.1, read as the reverse complement.
ATGTAAAGACTGAGTATAAAAATGAGGCCACTGCATTTTACTTTTTCATAAAGTATCAGCAGTTTTTGAGATATACAAACTCTTGGTATAGTCATTTTTTTCTGCTGTTGTACATACTGCGTGCTAAAGTTATGTATTGTACTCTCCTGTTCTGACCTGCTTAATAGTCCCTGTAACGTTTCTTTCACGTATCCAGTCATCCCTCTTCAAAACCTTTAAAGAGACTATACCATGGTCCGGATGGTCCACGGGATGCAGGGACCACAGTGGTGAGCGAAACCCACTTGGAAGTGACAGAAACCAGCAGGAGAGGGATTTGAGGGGACCAGCAATCCAGCACCCACAGCTAAACCTGTGAAGGCCACATGGCAGGAGTCAAAGGCACTGCTGGAGGCTTAAAACCTATTCTGGATCAATAGAAGCAGTGCTAAAGTGAGAGCTGAAAGAATAAGGAGGTGAGGAAGAAGACTGCAGCTGCAAGGCCAGGAACTAGAGGCCAGGGGAAAAGCAGATATTGAAGGAATTCAAAGAGGATCCTCAAGACTGGGCCCCCAGGGGGCAAGAAGGGCAGAAGAAGGGAGGGACCGGTTAATAAAGGGCTTGGGAACTGAGAAAGAGTAGGGTTAAAGTGATAAAAAACCTATGGAGAGGGTGAGGGGAGGGTAAGGTCCCAGGAAAGAATCAATTTTATTATTGCCTGACATTAAATAAGCAGTCAATTTAATGTAAAATATGTATTTACTTTGGGTAAAAACAATAAATGAAGCATCACAGGTAAACTGTGCCTAAATCATAAGTTATTTTTGTAAAGCACTTTCTTGACTCCTGATTCACATCATCAAATAGATAAGGTTTAACAATAGACCAACAGGTAATTGTATCTTCTTTTAATCTGAAACCAGTCAGCTCTAAATTATTCATCCTAGCTGAAGAACAGATATATATACACACATTAACTGTAAATGATCAATAACCCAGATCGTGCTGATTCTTAGAATATGCTTTTTTTTTTTTATTTTGGAAACTAAGAATTTATTTAAAGCCATAGGAAAGGGGCAATTAATCCATAATACCAAGTCTTACAACTCATAAGCATGTTTTAGGCCAATATTAAGACTCAGTAGTTTATATCTCTCAGTTCATACTTCTCCACACTGTTGACTTTTTAAAAACAAGCCTGAGTTAGCTTTACTTTTTTTTTTTTAGTAGTAAAATATTTCTATTTAGAAAACGAGAGTAGAACTGTCATCTTTCATTTTCCTGGAATAGAATCAGGTTAAATAATTGAGTTTAGAAAGGTTCTGAGATTTTTAAGAAAAGTACAAGGGGTTGGGAGTTTAGCTCAGTGGCACAAGCACCTGCCTGGCAAGCATGAGGTCATGAGTTCAATTCCCAGTTCCAAAAAAAAAAAAAAAAGTACTAGTGTAGGTGGCTGGTATAGTGGTGTATCTCCAATTTCAGCTTCTCTGACAGCTGAAACAGAAGGGTGGTAAATCTGAGCCAGCCTGGATATCTTAGCAAGTTTCTGTCAGCCAATCAACCAATCAATCAGGTTGAGGATGTAGCTCAGCATCCCCTGGGTCCAGTCCCTAATACTGTGAAACACAAGACAAAACAAAACAAAACACAACATGCACAGAAAACAGTAACAACAAAAAACAGTAACAAAGTAGGACAGTGTAAGAACTGTCCTTTAGGTTTGCAACATGGATAACCTGAATTATTATGTGGAAAATACTAAAATGAACAATTTCAGTAACCAACAGAGATCAAAATAGGGGTGATAAAAGATTTTAAAATGTTGATATTTTTCTGTGTGAAATAAGGAATGAAATTAGCATTTTTTACAACCAAAACTAGTTAAAGTGACACAGATGCAGACAATTCCAACTGAATTTTTGCACTCTGGGCCTTTGCACTGAGCCACACTCCCATCTTCCACCTCCACCCCCTTAAGGCATGTTCTCTCAAAATTGTCCAGCTGTCTCAAACCTTTCATGCTCCTGTCTTAGGATCCCAAGTGCTGTTCTTAGAGACTGCACCACTGTGCCCATTTGGAATCTTTTCCTTTTTTAAGACAGGGTCTTGCTATGGAGTTCAGGCTGGTCCTGATTAACTATACAGCCAAGCTGGGGATGTAGCTCAGCAGCACAATGCCTGCCGGGCAAGCATGAGGCCGAGTTTGATTCCTGGTACCAAAAAAAAAAAAAAAAAAATGTAGCCAAAGCTGTCTGTCCTCAAACTCGAGGTGATCTTCCTGTCTCAGCCTCCCAAGTGTGGGATTACAGGTATGTGCCACCACATCTGGCTCTTAGCTGGAATTTTATAATTTATAGGTTAAAAAAAGGATTTGAAGATTTTTCTATCTTAAAACCTTAACAGAGGAGAGCAAGATCGAAAGAACAAGAGAATTTTGCATGGCTGTGCTTTTCATAAGGCTTCCAAGAACACATCCTTGGGACAAAGCAGCCAGAGCTTTAGTTCTGTGGTCAGAGGCACTGGGAGGAGTGTCCTGGGGAGAACTTGCCATTTTCAGTGAAAGGCAAGTGGTTATGCTGAAGCTGGTTATGCTGACCCTGTACCACAGATCTGGATCTCCTGCACCTTTCTTTATACCAAAACTGCCTAAGAAGTAAGGCTGTTTTAACTCACCCACTTCACAGTTGTGAAGAATGTTTTAGGAGGTGCAGTCTCTTTGGAAATCGGTCAAACTCAATGCATGTAGCACAGTAGCTATGTTTGTAAAAAAATGAATGCCATGAATGTGTAATACCTCTGCTCTGAAATAAGCAATGTGGTAGTAACTGAACACAAGTTTGTTATTTGGATAATTCTTTTTTTGGGTACTAGGGATCAAACTCATGATGTGGTGCCTGCTGGACAGGTGCTTACGTCACTGGGCTAAATCCCCAGCCTTATTTGGTAATTCTTCAGTATTAATCTTTAAGAACTGTGTTTAATTTAACTGGCTTTATTATTTGTTTATTGGTCTTTTTTTGAGGCAGGGTCTCCCTGTGCAGTTCTGACTGGCCTTCAGCTCACTTTGTAGGCCTGGATGGTCTTGAACTTAGAACAATCTTCTTGCTTCAGCCTCCAGAGTGCTGGAATTACAGGCGTGCAACCACCACACCCAGCTGCTTTATAGTTTTAAATTCAGAGTGCTTGTTTTTGATTCCTAGATCAGAATCTTGGTGGTAATTTGTTGTAAAAGTAAGTAGCAATTTTTCTTTTCCTTTGGTACTGGGAAACAAACTCACGACCTTGTCCTTGCCAGGCAGATGCTGTGCTGCTGAGCTATATCCCTAGCATGAATAGCAAATTTGACACTGGTTGGCTTACATTAACTATTTTAATTTTTTAAAAACTATCTTGAGGGAAGAAAAAAATATACTTTTATTTTTTCCCTTTACTTTGTAGGAAGAGTTGGTTTTTCTCCATTTGTAATAACCAATTATGTACACTGATAGAAGTTCTGATTAGTCAGGCATTTAGAGGCTTTCACTTTTTCCCTAGACTTGTAGCCTAAACCTGAAATTTCTACCTCAGTAATTGTACTGCTGACCAGAAATAAGTATTGTATAATAAAAGAAAAGGCAGAATGTAAGGGCTGGGGGTTTAGCACAGTGGCATAAACATGTGCCTGGCAAGTGCAAGATCGTGAGTTCAATCCCCACTACCAAACAAACAAATACCACAACAACAAAAGCAGAATGTAACAGCATATGATACATAAATGAAGACATGGTCTCAACTTATTCTGGAGCTCTGAATATAATATACTCTGGATCAGTGGTGGCAAATATATGGCATGTATGCTGTAGTGGGCTGTTGGAAAGTTCCAAAGGTTCACCACTCTTCCCTAGATACTAGGTGAAAGATGGCCTGATCTGTAATTTTGTCAGTGAATTGAATCTAAGAGTAGTGAAATGCTACTTAATACTTAAAATATAATGTCTGTTTCTAAGGCTTTGTAGTAGTTGGGGAAAATAGCTACTGAATATTTTAATCCTAGTTTGAAATATCATGGGTATTAGAAAGATACCATAAAAAGAGATTACACTTTGGGAGGCTGGGGCAAGAGAGTCAATGCATGAGCCCAGCCTTAGAAAGACAGTGTCTTAAAAATGGCAGGGTTGGGTGGTGAACATGTAGCTCAGTGTGATGGCCCTGGGGTAAATCTATAATACAAAAACATACAAACAAACAAAATAGATAAAAAAATAAATAAAAGACTGGCAGGCAGGCTGTCTGGCCTCCAGATGTTTCAGCGGGAGGGTGCTGTACTGTTTTTAAACCAACATTTAAAAAAACTAGACTGTTCATACAGAGGTCTATTTCAGGGTTCTTAGAAATTTACTCTGAGTAGTTTTACATCTCTTCACAGAATAAAATAGAAATAGTTGCCTAGGCCAATCCTTGCCATAATATTTGACTTCTTTTAGGGCCCAAGAGCAAAACTGTTGATTTGTTAGAACCCTCTATTTTGATTTTTGTCAGTTTATTCACCAAAGATGTCTCCCATGTCTTTGACAGCCCTCTGGCAACTACATAAATATAGATGCAAGCTTAATGTAAGTTTATCTAAATAGTCCTTATATTTTGCATGTCATTATTTATTTATTTATTTATTATGTAATGATTGATTAATCCAGTCTCATCCTATGCTGAGTTTCTATGAAACATTATGGTTTTTCTGTTTTTGGAAAAAGTATATATAAAAGTTTAGTTCTAAAAGTGATTTTGAACTCTGGAATCAAATCCTTATTGTTAAAAAAATTTTTTTTTCCAAATCCATTTTATTTCAAGGATAGAAAGAAAAAAAAACTACAACAAAATTTCAAAGCATAAATTATTTTTTAAAAAACAAACTCTAAAATATGTTGATAGTAAAGGCTATAAAGTTCATCAAGTACTGATTTCCTATACCATCTGTATAAAAATTTGATCTCTACCATGCTATGTCCTCTGAGAGAAATCTAAACATGATGTATTTGCTTACACAATACCTCAGATTTTAATTTTTAAATAAAACCCCAAACATTCTGATTTCTTGTTTAAAAAAATTGTTTTCGTTTTAATGATCTGAGTTAGTAACAAACAAATATACAAAATTGTCTTTCACATTTCCATACATTGTATTATGGACCGATTGAAAACTCTGGACTACAAATGGTTTCTTTGTATCCATAATTTCAATTACCGTCACTTATAAATAAAGGTGATTTGCAAAGACATGCATTTGTGAACACAGATGCCAAAACTTGTGTGGGCAAGTTAATGCACAACCAATAGTGTACACTGTTTATTTGTGCAGTTGTGTGTCAAGTGTAACCGACAGAGACAGATTTTTCTGGGATATTTCACTCTGAGAAGGGCTTTTGTGAAACACAAGGAAATACAGTTTAAAACAAAAATTGTATTCTACAGATACAATAAAATAGCAACTTACACACTTGAAGCAACTTTTGGGAAAGCTGCTTCAATAACCCTGCTGCTGTACTGGTTTTATGGGTATATCTTCAGAGACCCAGGCTGGAATACAGTGGCTTTAAAGAAAATAAATATAGTATGTGAATTTAGAAGGAAATTAGCTTAAAAATGTGAAGCTCTGAAAAATAGTACTAATGCATGAGTTCACCTATATATTTTTGTTTTAGAAATTTAAATTTAGAACATTAAAAGTAATCTAAAATTTTCTAAGCCATTTTAGAAAGATTTTTTTCCATGTTACCATTGTTTCCTATTTGATAATATAACAGAAAATGGGGAGTTTCTAGTGATAATTCATAAATCATTATGCATTTATGATTTCATTAGAAGATCAAATAAGTGGAAACTGGGTTATCATGAAAATGATAGAGGACCCATTCTCCAACCACTCATCTGAACTAATAAGCACCAACACAAAATTACTTTTTACATTAATTTCCAGTTCTCTTTAAGGTAAGAAAACCCAATCTTTAAAATATTTTTCCGGGGCTGGGGATTTAGCTCAGTGGCACTGGCAAGTGAGAGGTCATGAGTTCGATCCCCGGTACTGCAAAAAAAAAAAAAAAAATTTTTTTTTCCTGTGTTGTAGCAACATGTGCTTTACCTCTTTTAATTCTATCTACAACCTAAAGTTATTTCTATATTATATATTTCAACTGCCCTGGCAAGGAATGGAAATGCTAACCAGCTAGCTATTTATTTAACTTCATACAAAGAGAAGACGTATGTATGGTTGTCATAATATAGTCCCACTTTGCTCTAAGGCCCAAGGTTGCTGATCTTCCTGTGCTATACAGAACATATGAGAAATGATGATACACCTAAACAGCAGGATATCTTGCAGGTGCATCACAGGACTTGGCCTCCCATATTATGAAAACATTTGTGTTACTAACATGGATACAACTGTAAACAGTCTGAGAGCAACTGTAGTTCAGAAGGAAATGGATTATTTCCTACAGGAAATAAGATTGAAAAGACACATCATTGTCTTCCATTGGGCTTATTTTTGAAGAAAATGTGGCTATGATTTCACACATCTACTTTAAGATGTTACCTTAATAGAAGGTGGCTTTCAAAACTATTTAAACCATCAATGATTCAGTAATGTAAGCTGGGAGGGATAATGTAAAAATGTATACTTGAAATATTACAACATAGGAGATGTGGTTCCCCACTCTGTACTTTGGAAATGAAAGAAACCAATTCTGTCCAGAGTCAATACTATCAGAAATATGGCTGCTTCCTACTCTTCTCCCCTCATGAGATATAATTCCCTACTGCTGTATTCTCTACATCTCTCATGTGAGTTAGGCAAACATCAATCTAATAATTACTTTTGTTCTCAAAATAAAATTTTCTAAAAACTTTCAAAAATGGAACCTTTAATCCTTTAGAAAAACTTCCATTATTGAGTACCTTGTCTAACAGCAAGTACAAGTATTAAGCATTATTGCTTTTAATATGATGACCATTAGAAATAAATATGTGAGCTCAACTCAAATCCTCAGCTTTGCCCAATGCTACAATATTTTATTCTCAAATCAAGTAATATGTTACCTTCAATTCTTTGCCAGTTTACTGAAGTTTTAAGAATTTGGCCTGTTAACTCAAAACCAAGGCAACAGAAATATCCAGGTGAGTGTATATTTGGGCATTGAGCAGTAACACTGCTTTCTTGATAGGACTTAAGGCACTAAATGGTGGTAAAATAAATGAAAGTATGATGATTAACTTTTTTTAGAGTCTAAAAAGGAGGATAGATTAGAATGAACTAGTAAATTTTTTTCACAAACAAATAAGGCATCCTGTTGGCAAACACAAATAAAATACAAGGTCATGTTGAACCTAATACATTCACTGTCTCTGCTAACCTACTGGAACGGCACTAGCTATCAAACTCAAGAAAACTACAATAGTATGTATAAAGGCTGAAAAGGCACCAAAAGGAGAACTCTACGACTTCCAGTTCTAGGAGTTAGGGAAGTTGTGTGTAACACTGCGTATCATCCAATTGTTAACTTTATTCTTCACAAATGCATCATGTATTTACATTTTTGCTTCAACAAATTAATCAAGTGCTAGTTTGGTAAGAAATTTATGAATTAGGAAATTGCTGCAGTGTCTAACACAGCTCCATTTATAAAGCTAAACTAATTCTAGCACTGAATGTACATTCTGGATAACACTGGAGCAAATCTGTATGAACAAAGGTAATGGTTTCCTCAAGATAGAATTCACAATAGAAATCTGACATAAAACTAAACAGATTTACTGAAAACAATGAAATGTAGTACAGATACAGAGAACATAATTATAACACCACAATATTTTCCTTGTGAAAAATACAACTATTAGTAAAATAAAACATACAATTGAAAAATTTCCAAAGATAAAACACAGAATAAATGAAAATACTTTTCTTTGAGATAGGGAAAATAGTACATTACTGTTTCTTTTATCACAATATAATTTGACACAAAAAGCACAGAATTGCACCAATTCCATATCCAGTTTCCTGAACATGTCAAAAGGAGTCCATTAAGCAGAATGCAGTTTCTGAATTTTATATTTAAAGTTGATGATATTCTCATACAAGATGTCACAGCACACCAGATCTGTTTACACAATATACAATATTTTCTGTTTTGTGGCTACACTGGAATACAAACATATGCTTTCTGCCACTTCTCTTTCACTCTGGTATTTAGTCAGAGTCTGATGATCAAGTTATTTAGGTGTTATTTCTCTAGTCATAAAGGAAAAGTATATTTAGTGCATGCTTCATCCTTTGCCAAAAACATTTCTGAAAATAAAACTCAGTTACCCAATAGTTTACAAAGTAGAAAAATCATTCCTCAGGATAAAAATGTCATGGGATGAAGTTCTGTTTCTAAGCACTGACTTCCTTGGCAGCATCTCTGTCCTTTAGCAAAAGTCCTGGTAAGAGTCAGGCGTGGTGGTGCACTCCTATAATCCCAGTGATTGGGAGGCTGAGGCAGGAGGATCTTTGCAAATTCAAGACCAGCTTGGGCTACAAAGTGCTCAAGTCCAGCCTGAACTGCATAGCAAGACCCTACCTCAGGAAAAAAAAAAAAAAAAAAAAAAAAAAAAAAAAAAAAAAAAAAAAAAAAAAAAAAAAAGGGTCCTAGTAACAGTTCCACAATGGAAGAGCACATTTGCAGGAGACCTATGTTACATCTGACTATCTGTGACTACCCCTTCTGCAATCTCATTAGTGCTATAAAAAAGATGCAATCTGTGTGGAAATGTTATGAACATTTCTGCTGTACATGATTTAGAAGTTCTCCAAATTTTTCAAATAGGTCCTCCACCCATTTTACATTTTTCATACAAAGTTGAACAATTTCCTCTTGTCCTAAGTCTTCATTCTTTTTCTGCACAGAAGAAATCTAAAATAAAAAAATTGTCACATTAGCTTATACTTTCTACTTAAGTCCTTTGCAAGACTTTATCCTTTCTATATCTTTTTTTTCCCCTTTCTACATCTTGAATGAAAAGATTTACCAATTCACCTCTCTATCTGACTCCCCCCGCCACTCATGTGGAATGATTATTTCAGATACATTTGGATGAGATCTAATCCTACTATCATTGGCTCCATAGTGGTAGACATGAATGAAGACTGGAAAAAGTACTCCACACTTTCTCAAAGTCCTTCCAATTGTGTTAAAAGTCATATGAGAAATATCAGGGTTAATTCTGTTTTCAGAAGATTGTAAGAATAGTCAACATATTTTGCATCACTATCTTTGCTTTTTCCTTTGATAGAGGTTAGATTTAAGAATACTTTTCCAAATCCAACTACTGTGTAACACATCACGTTTAGCCTTGAGCCAGCTTAACCTCTCGTAATTAAAAATCTAAGACCTGGTTAAATATGGTAGTACTGTCTATAACCATTTATTTTTAGAAAATTAAGCCTTATACCTCATCCACAAGGTAGTATTGTTCTCATTTATAGTTACTGAGAAACTTGAAATTTATGATACTTAAAATTCTAATTAAATTCTTTATCCCAAGGTACAAAACCCAAATTCTCTGTAACTAAGCAGGATAAGGTTATTCATTGATAAGACAGCAAGGCATCAAAGTCATAAATGAATTGAATTAAAGCAGGATCATTTTGTAAGAGAATAAAATGCCATAAAGCACCATGTACTATGGCAATGTAAAGCAAACCCTAGCATCTTAAAAACACTACCATTTATAGCTCAAGAGGTAGGTAGTAAGGCACTAAAGAACCTCAGCACAAAACAGCACAGCAACTCAGAACAATAAATCTAGTCATTACTTCCAAAGAGAACATAAGACACACACAGCAAACAAATGAAAAACCCCAAACCCCCACATATATACTTACATGTATATTTACACATTTAACAGTTCATTTTATAGCATTCACAAATCATAGTTCCCTTAAAGTTTTACAAAACATACATTTCTCTGAGTAAATGAGAAAATTACCTCATCTTTACATATCAGGTAAACATGATATTTATAATGATGGAGTGAATGGTACAAAGAATACAGTTGTATTTTCTCTGGATCAACAGCAAACTCCTAGGAAAAGAAAAAGGTTCATGGAACATCTGAACTAAGAACACTTTTGGGAAAATACTAGATCAAAAGTCTGACAGCAATCCTGAAAATGACTGGCACGGCTAGGTATTAGGTTGTATTAATGTACAAACAGACTTACTCGTAATATGGGTTTAGATTATATTTAAAAATCTTTATTTTTTTCTAAATGTAAATATGCATCATATGAAAAAAATTTAACATTACAGAAAAATTTAAATGAAAAATGAGATAACTTGTAAAGGCTTTTTATACATAATCTTTTGCTTTCCAAATAAATGAGGCTAGCTAGGTGTGGTAGTACACACCTGTAATCCTAGCACTCTGAGAAAGACAGGAGGATCTCAAGTTTGAGCCCAGTCTGGGCAACTCAGTGAGGAGGCCCTAAGTTCAATCCCCAGTGCCGCCAAAAAAGGGCAAACAGCGTGTTTTATGTTCTTTCATGCTTCCCCCCACCAGTATCTTATATATATGGACATTTCTACAACTTTATTTCCCCAACTTATTTTTTATCTACCTACTTTTCATATATCAGTTTCTTACATTCCCCCAAATATAAATTATAGGAGAGCAGGTTAAGTTTCCAGTGTTGTATCCCGTAGTACTAAGACCTACATTTGACACACTCAAAGCACCCTCCCTGATTTTTATTTTGGAAAGAATAAATGAATCTATTTCTTCTTTTCTTTTTGTGGTGCTGGTTATCAATGTAGAGCCTTACACATACTAGGCAAAAACTCTACTGAGTTACATTATCCAGTCCTGCCTCTTTGATTTAAAAAGTAAACAGTACAGGGGATGTAGTTCATTCTGTGATAGAGCACTTGCCTAGTACCAGGTTTGCTCAAAAGCATCACCATTACATTGTCTTTGTGGTCCTTTAATCTCACATTGTTGGCTCTTACATACAAATTTGCAATGGCCAAAGGCACACATTTTGATGTATTTCTGATGTGTTTTTACAGAATACATTATGCTGTGGAATTATTATACTACCAGATTGCTTTCTGAAATGGCTGTAACAATTTATACTACATTGCAAAGTGTTGGGAGATAGTTCAATGGTAACAGATAAGATATGGAATCAATATTGACTCTACTGGGGGTGTGCTCACTAAACAGGTAATGCTTATTAAGTCACCCATTCCATAATGTACACATAATTTAAAACATGTAGTACATGATAAATGTATGTTTTCATCAATTAAAAAATAAATTAAAAACATATAAGGACATAATCACAAATATGGGATGATTCTTTATAAGTCTATTTATTTATTTTTTGGTACTGGGGGTCGAACTCATGATCTCACACTTGCCAGGCAGGTGCTTAAGCCACTGAGCTAAATCCCCAGCCCCTATGAGTCTATTTAAAAAAACCTGTGAGCACTTACTATATGCTGGATACTGTGTTAAGCATTGGAGAGAGAAAACAAACGACACTGAGATGCTGTTCCTCAGGCCAGAGCTGTCTGTTCCTAACCCAATGCACTTTGAACTTAATGACAAATAGTAAAATATCTGCTTGCTTTGATGTTTTAGTACCAACAACTAGAAAAGGTACACTTTCATCAATCATTATATACTTACTTGTGCAGATTTAGTGGTTGTTTTAGAAGTCCTCAGAGTTTTCTTATTATAAGCTTTGCCATTCATTTTGATTTTAGAAATAGCAGATCCTCCACTTTTTGCTTTAGAGTCTCGAGTAATTATTGTTAATTCAGGAAAACTTTCCAAAGCATTCTTTGAAACAATGAAGCACAATAACGAGTATCAGGACACTAAACTGCTTTCAGCTATTCAAAGTTTACATATACACACATGCACACATCCGCAGGTGGTGGGTTACTGATGGGGCACCCTAGATATACACATATAGATGGGCAGAGATTAGACAAGGCACAAATTCTTTGCATCTCCTTCCATTGGATGTGGAATCTGTTCCTCCTTGAATCTGAGCCACCTGCTGTTTTAAGCAATAGCACTACACACTATGGTCTCCTGAAGAAGGGCCACAGTTCTTAATAATGCCTCTCGGCCTTAAAGACAGAGCAGAGTGGGGCATATGCATATTTCTTCAATCCCCTACTAGTGATACCACTGTTAATCCCCAGCCAAGTCCCACTAAAACGAAACCATCTCATCTTAGAGGAAGATGAGCACAGAGGCCAAGAAGAGACACTGGGAAGCTTCTGATTCATCACTTCTTTCACTTCATTTGACCATGCAAATAGCACTTTGGATTTAATACCCTAAAATGCAGTTTGATGAATTTTCTGACCAGAAAGACACAGTAGCTACCACTGACAGTTTTGTGATTATGTGGCAGAACTAATCATAAAAAGTCACTGGGATGTTTATGCCCTTACCTACTTGGTGAATCATTCTGACATGGAAAGCTATGACAAAATAACCAAATGATGCTTGTAGCTTAATCTAACTAGTTTGATTACAGTTCCATAAAATTTGATTGAGTCACCAGGATCATGTATTATTTTGACACTAAAATGGTTAAGTACTCCCATATATTTATGATTCATAGTACTCTTCATTTGATACACTCAAAGGCTAGTTTTTCCACACTCACAGTTCCCAAGTAATAATACTTTAGCCCTGAAAACAGTGCATTTTTAAAATAGGTAATCTGAATTTTTCTTAGGTATAAGTTAAATAGGGAACTAAGTATCATTTCTTATACAGTAAAATGTTTTAGTACTTCCTACCAGAGTGTGCTAACACCAATTTCTAGCTTTGTTCTTTGCTGAAACTCTTTTATTATACACTTTAGTATTCTGCTTTTATTGTTTTTATTTTTTTGAGACGAGAGACTCTCTCCATAGTTCAGGCTGGCCTTGAGTTCACTAAATATAGCCCAGGCTAGCCTCAAACTTGTAATGATCCTCCTGCCTCAGCCTCCCAAATGCCAGGATTACAGGTGTGCACCACCATGCCCACTTAGTGCTGTTTTTAAAACACACCATGCTTGAATAATGAGTTAGAATTAATAATTATAACAAATGGAATTTAAAGACTAAAGATGAATTCCAAATTTGGAAATCAAAGGCCCTAGATCAGTGGAGATGAAAGGAGAAAATTTAAATCTTTGTAGGAAGCACAACATGCTAAAGCTAATATGAATGATGTGGATTTCTGGGAGAAACAGAGTATCATTAACTTCAAAAGACTTCAAGATTTACTCCTAAAGTCACCATGATCATCAGGGGAAATAGTGCTAATATTTGTAAGAAAAAGAGTATATTATTTGTAATATTTTACTTCAAATCATTTGAACTTTTAATACTGTATAATTTGGTTTTCACATGCAAATTAGTAGATGAAACTCATCAAAATTAGTAACTTTACAAAATTAGAAATCTTGTATTTTCTGTGAAAGCAAGAACATTAATTTTTTAGTTGTTCACCATAAACTATTGCACAAGCTTTAAATATCTATTGAGTATTAAATTCTAACTGCTGGTTTTAACATAAATTTTTAGATAACAGGCTTGACATTTCTAAAATGACCAAACAAAGCTGGTAAACATTTTGGTGGTGTGCTGGGGGTTGAACTCTAGGTTTGGCCACTGAGCTATATACTATCAAAACTGAGAATTTTTTAATATTTAGTAAATCTTTAGAAAGTATTTATCAAAAACTGTACTTCCTTAAAGAATATTTCATTTGGGGCTGGGGATTTAGCTCAGTGGCATAAGCACCTGCCTTGTAAGTGCACAGTTGTGAATTTGATCCCAAGTACTGGAAAAAAAAAAAAAAAAGAACATTTCATTTAAAGGTACACCTTAAGTAGAGAACACTGGATTATGAGCCAGCAGACCAAATTCTTTGGTACTGGATTTCCTACCAGGTCTACAAGTTTATGGTAGTGAAGAACACAAGACTACTAGTGTTGTTTACTGTCATTTAACTTTGAACTCAATTTCAGAACTTTGATTTTCACCTAAAGTCAGTATCACCTCCATGTGCAGTTTACAAAACAGAAATGACTAGCCTTGAGCTCATTTTGTAGCCCAGGCTGGTCTTGAACTCGCAACGATCCTCCTGCCTCAGCCTCCCGAGCACTGGGATTACAGATGTGAGCCACCATGCCCAGCTAATAGTTTTTCAAGGCAGATATAATCAATTGATTTTTAGATGTGATATTATATACTTTGAATAAGAAAATTTAAAATTTTTTTAACTAAGTAGCATCCATGATAAATATTGAGTTTAGATTAGGTTTTGTTTCTGATAACACCAAAACCAAGTTTTTATTGCTAAGATAAAGTAATATATATATATAAAATTTCCTTTATATAAAAATTAGTTTTTCTTTGGTAATGAGTAAATTAAAAGACACATAAAGGGAATTTTGATAACTGCTATGAAAGGCTAATTTTAATTATTGACAAAATATAAAATTTTTTACAAAGCTTCAAATGAAAAACATGATTTAGGTTGAAGTAGGAGGATCACCACAAGTTTGAACCTAAGTTGGGCTACATAGTGAGTTCAAGCTCAGCTTGAACTACATGACAAGATCCCATTTTTTTTTTTTTTTTGAAGACTTGAATATCACAGGTTAAAGCAAGCACTTTTGGAAAACATTTAGACAAAATTTTAGACTGAATATTAATATAAATGACTCAAATAAATTTAAACAGGGAATGATTAACATTAAAAAAATAAACTGGCTGGGTGTGGTAGTGCACAACTGTAATTCCAGCATTTGGGAGGCAGAGGCAGGAGGATTGCTGTGAGTTCAGGACCAGTCTGGGCTACAAAATGAGTTCAAGGTCAGCCTGAACTTCAGAGCGAGGCCCTTTCTCAAAAAGACACACACACACAAGATAAGCAAAACAGATTCATAATGAATGAAAAACAACTTTTGTTTGTGAAAAATTTTATGAAAGTGAGAATGACTTGACTTTTGCAGTTTTTTTCCCTATCACATTTAGAACTGTGATCATGACTGAGTTTTGCTGATAAATCATGTAAAGGAAATACCTTGAATGACTGGTCCAAATGAAGATTCAAAAGAAGTCTTTTTCGATTATCATTTAGCATGCCGTCTATTTTTTTCATATGAGGTAGAAGTAGCTCATCTGAAATATATTTTAAAAGGATAAATTACCAATAAATACTTGTTCAAAATTCAACTTTTTCTCAAAACACTTTTATGTTGAAAACCACTAAATTCATTGGGTAATGTAAAATCCGGCCTGCCAAGAAATGGACATGAAGCTTTCTGAACAAAGGCTAACTTAAAAATAGGCTTATAATAGTGAATAAAAAAGAGGCAGTTTAATATGATTGTAGGATGTGCTCTGCAAAATTCCTGGGTTTTACAAGAACTGATGCAGTAGAATCTGACTTTTTTTTTCCATACCAGGGATCAAACTCATGACCTTGTGCTTGCCAGGCAGGCACTTGTGCTGCTGAGCTATATCCCTGCCCCTTAGAATCTGTTTTTGTTTTGTTTTGATAGTATTTACTAGTGTTGAACCTGGGGCCTCTTGCGTGCTAGGCAAACACGCTATCCCTGAGCCCTTGAAGTAGATTTTAACGGAATTAGGAACCAATGTAGGGCAGAAATGTACCTAATTTCTCCAAATCTCATTTACCATCTGAATAGTTACAGTATTATAAAACATAAACTAGTCTAACTGTGACATTTTATAAGGCATTGAGGATGCCCAAGAGATACACCTCTTGTTTTTTTCTCCTTTGCAATTCAACCCAAGGCCTCAAGCATGCTAGGGTTGTGCTTTTCAACTATTTCATTTAGCAGCATAGTAATATATGACTTTCCTGAAAATACGTAATCCTCAGAATCTAGATTATAAAGTTCACAGTTGAACAAAATTTTACATATTTTGAATAAATATAAGCATAATAACCTGGGAAAGACTATCTCCTTAAATAAAAAATCCTCAGTAAGAAAACTTTCTATGGTTGCTGCAACATACCTGATAGTTTAATTTTGTTTGTCCAGTAGTAATTACATGTATTCAAATACTTCATTCACATTTCACAAAAACAAGTGTGTGGTGCTGGTGATGGAGCCCAGGGACAAGTGCTCTGCCACTTACCACACCCCAGCCCCTCATAAACACATGTTCGACATTTGTGAATAATTTTTAATAATCATCTTTTAACTTTCTTTCCCCTTATATAAAATGAAAAATCAGAGAACACTGCTAAGTGATTTTAAAAATTATTTTTCAGAATGCAACTAACCAGAAGTGACTAGGAGAAAGAGACATATTTTATGATGTAAGCAATTTGAAAAAGAAAATATTTGATAGCAAAAAAAGAAAAACATTAATTGGTATAACCCAATGCACATTTTGTTTGTCTTTTCTTTTTTTCTTCTAACTCCACACACATCATCCTACCACCCCACCCTGTGCTGGGGGATCAAATTCAAGGCCTTACAGCTTTATATGTGCTAGGCAAGTATTCTATGACTGAGCCATACCCTTAGCACCCTATATTGTATTTTAGTTTTTTTATTTTTTTGTGACAGGGTCACACTCTGTAGTTCAGGGTGGCCTTGAACTGACAACAATCCTCCTGCCTCAGCTTCCTGAGTACTGGGATTACAGGTGTGCACCATCACTGTTGGCCATATATTGTTTTAATACCGATTAGAAAATAATTTCTCAACTTGTTCTGGTGGCACATGCTTGTAATTCCAGCACTCTGGCAGTCTGAGGCAGGACAACTGCCAAGTTCAAGCCCAGTCTGGGCAACACAGAATCACTGAGACCTGACGTCAAATTTTTAAAATGGGCTGGAAATGTAGCTCAGTGAGAATGTCATAAATTCAATCCCCGATACTATAACTAAACAAAAACCAAAAACCAAAAATTGTCTCTAATCAGATATAGTAATGCACACATGTAATTCCAGGAGTCTTGGGGCTCAGGCAGAAGAATTGTTGTGAGTTCAAGGCCAGGTTGAACTACAAAGACCTTGTCTCAAAAAAGAAAACTTTTCACTATTAAAGATAATTTATCTTTTACCCAAGATCCTGTTTTACAGAATATACTATTTTAATTTTTATATCACTATTATCTGGCCTATTTTCCCAATTATGGGAAAACAGATATATTAACATATGAACTTTCTAGCCGGGCATGGTGGCCCATGTCTGTATTCCCAGCACTCAGAAGGCTGAGGCAGGAGTATCGTTGCAAGTTCAAGACCAGTCTGGTCTACAAACTGAACTCAAGGCCTGCCTGAACTGCATAGTGAGATCCTGTCTCAAAAGGACCAAACAAACAAATAACAAAAAAACCTGACCAAACAAACAAAAAAATGGCAACAACAAAAAAACAACATATGGACTTTCTCTGTAATACATTTAGTAAAATATCAGTGAGGATGATATAGATTTTGGAATTAAAAGACACTAACAAATAATTACATAATTACCCCATGAGTAGGAAGCAATAAAAATATATTCAATATAAAGTTGTTCTACTATTAAAACAATGTATGAAAAGATGTGACCATTCTCTAGAATTATATTAAGAACATGACTGAAAAATTATAGGTATATATTACACAAACTACATGCAAAACCATAACAAACAGAATTTTGCCAACAGTCTACAAAGTCCTCCTTAGCATGCCATACCATTGCTCTTCTCTAGGGCTTGCATTGTGTCAGGGTCCAGGGCAATGCTAACAAGCAGTTCCATATAACTCTTAAAGGTTTCCTTCATTGCTCTGGTGTTCAAAAAGCGAGTGACAAAAGGAGCTGGTGGATCAAATTCTGGGACAAAGAAAAGATAAAATATTAAAATTTGCTTACTGAGAACTTAAAATACTTTTCTCTGCAACAGGTGTCAAACAAGCAGGTGAAAGATTATAAATACAATTTCTTCCAATTTAGGGTTTTCTTATCATCCTTATAAAAACACCCCAGGTGAGAGACTGCTTTACATTTTACAATTGCTAGACAGCTTTCATTTTTTTATTGTATTGTACTTCTGAGACAGGGTCTCGCTATGCAGTTCAGGCTGGCCTTAAGCTCACTTTGTAGCCCAGGCTGGTCTCCAACTTGCAATAATCCTCTTCCCTCAGCCTCTTGAGTGCTGGGATTACAGGTGTGCACCACCACGCTGTGTTTGGAGAGTTTTAAAACAGAACAACAAAAACGGACCACCAGATTTATTAGTACAGAATGGGCAATGGTGGCAGGGTGAAGGCAAGACCAAGCTTATTCACTGTGTGTTCACAAGGCTTCCCAGGCTCTAATGCTTGACACGAAGCCAATGTGTGGAAACGAGGTCAGACAGGAACCAGTTCCTCTCTCAGCCTGGCTCACCCCATAAATGAACACCTGGGTACACGTCCTGCTGCTCTAGTCTTGTGTGTGTGTGTGTTTTGGTTTTTTTTGTTTTGTTCTGTTACTGGGAATCAGACTGATGATGGTGCGCTTGCCAGGCTGGTGCTATGCACTGAGCTATATATATTCCCCGTCCTGCTCTAGCCTTCATGGTTGGCTTCTATATGTTTATTAGTAAGGGAACCATAAGACATGGAATATATGAATTTAAGATATAGATACCATTTCTTTTTTACTTCTGCACTTCAATAATTATAGAATTCTACGCTAGGAAACATTAAAAAATTTTAAAATTTAAAACAATTTTTAAATGTAAATAGACTATGCATTGGGGAAATTTCACTTAAATTCAGTGCAAGATTAAAACTGCCTCACTTTTGACTTGTTTTGTTTGCATCCAAACATCTAATTATAGCATTATCAGCGACTTTATAAGCAGTAATGAGTATGGTCTATGAGACTCTCTCAGTCTCTGAGGTCAAGACTATTTGTACTAGTAGTTATATACTTTGTCAGGTCATTGCTCATACATTTGTGGAGGGAAAAGAAGCTAATTTCACTTTAGAATACTTCTTGACCAAACAGCAAAAATTGTTATTTTTAAGGCAGGGACATGGTAGTGCACATCTATAATCCCTGCACTTGGTAGGCTAAGGCAGGATGATAGCTGAGAATTTGAGTCCAGCCTGAGCTACACGGCCAGACTGTGTCTCAAACAAAATAAAATTATTGTTTTCATTAACTCTGTACTCAACAATGTGTTTTTAATATTCTGTATGATAATATAGGAGGAACACAGAAAATGCTTTGGTTTGGTGTTTTTTTGTTTGTTTTTGAGACCGGGTCTCACTATATAGTTCAGGCTAGTCAGGAACTCACTATGCAGTTCAGGCTGGCCTACAACTCACAGCAGTTCTCTTGCCTCAGCCTCTCAAGTCGTGGAATTATAGGTATGCTACCACTGCTGGTCCAGAAAATACTTCTGATACAAGAATTATGATTACCATCATGCAGAGGACACATGCCACTACCTGAGTTATGAGACAAAGTTTTTCCCCCCTAAAATACCTTCTGTATTTGAAAGAAAGATGGACATTATGTCTATTTGGGCATGAATATTTGGCAGACATTTTATTTTCAAGTAATGAAGTGAATCTGTCACTTCAAAAAATACAATCAACAATATTTGTTGCCAATGATAAAAGCTGGTATTCCAAATAAAAACTGGTATTCCTGAAAACCTGTAGCCCCTGTTGTAAGCTGATGAGATTAGTGGTGGAGTTAATGAAGTATATATTTTAAATATAAAGACCTAAAACCATAAAACTTTTAGAATATAGGGATAAATCTTCATTACCTTGGATTTGGCAATAGAGTCTAGTAATGACATAAAAAGCACAAGAAACAAAAGAAAAATAGATAAACTGAGATTACAGAATGGAAGGAAATATTTTAAAATCATACCTGATTAGTTTAAAATCTAGATTATGTAAGAAGTTCTACAAGTAAACAAAAAGGAACAATAGCCCACCCTCCAAAGAATATACAAATACCTGATAAGCACCTGGAAAAATGCTCAAATTCAAGTCATTAGGGAAATGCAAAGTAAAACTACAATGTGATACTATACTTATTAGGATGTCTGTGTATCTACGTATATGAATACAGCTATACATACGTATGTATATACGCGAGGCTGTGGAAAAACTTTGGCAGGGATGTAAAATGGTGCAATCACTGTGGAAAACAATTTGGTGGTTCCTCAAAAAGCTCAACATTGAATTCCTATATGAATAAGCAAGTCATCTCTCCAGTATATACTCAGAGAATTGAAAAAGGGAACTCAAAATGCTTGTATGTTTGTTCACTACAACAAATTATTTGTAATACTTTTACAACAACCTAAGTGTCAATGAACAGATGAATGGACAGATAAAGTACAGTATAAACATACAAAAACGTGTTATTTAGCCATAAAAAAGATGGAGTTCTGATACATCTTGCAACAAGGATGAATCCTGGAAATGTTATAAGGTAAAGAAGCCAGATACAAAGGGTTAATCAGTGTATGAGTTATGTGTATGGGCAAATTCATAGGCATAAAAAAATAGATTGTGGGTTACCAGCAGCAGTCCGAAGAATGGAGAGTTACTGCTTAGCTGTTACAGAGTCTCTGTTTGGGAAGATAACCTTTGAAAAGGAGTGGTGATATTATAAAATAGTGTGAATGTAATTAACAGTACTGAATTGTATACTTTCACTTAAAGATTTTAAAATGGCAAACTTTATGTGTCATACATATTTGACCATAACTGTTTTGGTTTTTTTTGGAGACAGGGTCTCACTTTGTAGTACAGGCTGGCCTTGAGCTGACTCTATAGCTCAGACTGGCTTCAAACCTGCGGCGATTCTCTTGCCTTGGTGTCTTGAGTGTTGGGATTGTAGGTATGCACCACCACACCTGGCATGACTATAACTTTTTTTTTTGGTACCAGGGATCCATCTCATGACCTTGCGCTTGCCAGGTAGGTGCTTGTGCCGCTGAGTTATATTCCTGATCATAACCTTTTTTTTTCTGTTTTTGTTTTGGGTGTGGTTTTTTCAGACAGGGTCTCACTATGTAGTTTGGGCTCACCTTGAGCTCACTTTGTAACCCAGGCTGGTCTCAAACTCAACAACGATCCTCCTGCCTCAGCCTCCCGAGTGCTGGGATTACAGGGATGAGCCAACAATGCCCATCTCCGGGCCATAACTTTTAAAAGGTGATAGAAACGTACTACTGAGCTAACTATTTTCACATGACCAATGAATGATGTATGGATGAAAGATACACCCAGAGAGCAAGGAAAACAATAGATTTTAATGTACCTGCATGGAATTTTCAAGACACTATCAGTTGTCAAGTTTTGAACATCAAATAAAAATATTCATAATTAGAACAGGCAACTAAAATATTCTTCCCCTCCCCCAACTATATAGTTATGTGATTGTTCATTTATTTTAACCAAAATAACACATAACAAACTAAATGATGAAGCAGACATAAAAACAATATTTATCTCAAACGGCATGGTGGCACATGCCTATAATCCCAGCACTCAAGAGGCTGAAGCAGGGGGATTGTCATGAGTTCGAGGATAGGTGCACTACATAGCAAGACCCCATCTCAGAAAAAAACAAAAGCAAAATAGTATTTATCTCAATAAATATTATTAGTTTTTAGAAAGTTATGTTTAAAATTTTATGTTAAGTAGAAATCAGTTAATTTTAAATATTTTTAAAATACTGACAGAATTAGTCTACATAAACAAAAGAATTTGGAATCCTCAATAAATTGAAGATTATAAAGATTCCCTAAAACAGAGTTTGAAAATTTCCAGCATATAAATCTATTATTTATATCAATAAATAGTATCAATATTTGCCCCTTTTTTTGACAGTGCTGGGAATCAAACCTAAGATCCTGGCACAAGCTAGGGAAGTTCTCTACTACAAAGCCACATCCTCAGCTTAGTTTATTTTATTCTGAGACAGGGTCTCATTAAGTTGCCCAGCCTGGCCTTCACTTGGGATCCTGCTGAGACAGGATTACAGATATGCCCCACAACACGGCAATCATCTGCCTTCTTAGAACCACTATAAATGCTTCCTTCACTATTGAGTGACACCTAGTGGTCACTCAAGTTACCAACAGAAGAAAATTTTATCTTAAGGAAACAGAGTACTTCCTAATTCAGGAAAAAAAAAAAAACCTTTATTGAAAGCAGTAGGCAGGACTTCTAACTGCAAAAATTACATGTAACTGGTCATGGTAGCACACACCTTTAATCTCAGCACTGGGAAGGCTGAGGCAGAAAAATCTCTGAGTTCAAGGCCAGCCTGGGCTACATAGTAAGTCCAAGGCCATTCTGAAATGTACTATTACAAAAAGCTATTTGTAAATGGTTATTTATAAGTGTACACATGAGAATTTATAAGGCAAACCAATATTTTGAGCAAATACTGAGAGCATTATAATGTTTTTTCTTTTGTTGAGACAGTGTCTGGCCATGTAGCTCAAGCTGGCCTTAATCTCTTGGTAATTCTCTTGCCTCAGCCTCCCAAACGCTGTGCCACCAGGCCCAGCTACTGCAACAGTACATTTAAAGTAGACTTTAGCACTGAAACATTTTTTAATTATAATTCTGGTTAGTTACATAATTTCTAAGATCATCTCTCAAGCAATAATATTGTAATTCAGAAACTGTCCTGGACATCAACCTCAACAACTCAATTTATCATGCAAGATACAGTAAAGATTGGATACAGAACTTTTCAAATCTGTCCTCTTTTCTCATCCTTGTGCCCCTTCTTGGGTTCAGATGCAATATATGCTAAAACCTACCTTTTTTTGGGGGGGGGGGGGCTTTTTGAGACAAGGTCTCACTATGCAGAGTTCAGACTGGCCTTGGGCTCACTTTATAGCCAAGGCTGGTCTTGAACTTGTGAACAGTTCTGCCTCAGCCTCCCAAGTGCTGGGATTATTAGGAGTGTGCCACCACATCAGCTTAAAAACTATTTCTTAAATATTTAGGTTTTGATGGTCACCTGATCTCAGCACCAAGTCAAATTGGAGTTTCCTTGGACCACTTCTTTGTTCTGAACATTGTAATGTACATATTATATACAATACCTTATTTAATGACCAATTCAACCTAGTGGTTAAGCACAGAATGCCTATATTTACAAAAACAGCTGAAGGCCAGGTCTGGCAGATCAGTTTGCCAAATTCTGTCCTCAGTTACTAAACTGCTTGAAATTTCTTGCATACATCAACACCAAGGTTTGGTGGCTAGTGGGATGTGTGCTGTGGATTCTTACATCCTTCATTACCTTAGTTTCAGCATCTAATATGGTGTAAGTACCAAGAGGTCACACCTATATTAAGTGTTGTTTAGGATCTACAACAGTTTGCAAGGGTGGAAAGGGGTTTTAAGGTCAAAAATTATGTAACTGCTGATCTACATCATTTCAACTTTCCCATTTCAAAAAGAAGAAAAGGCAGACAAAAGAGGGTAACCTATCTTGGTCATGAAGACACAGACCAGAGGCAGACACACAGTGGTACGCATCTTCTATCAGACATATACAGTACTATATATATTACTATACTGTATTAATTACAGTTTTAACTGCTGCCTCCTAGGTTTATTCTTTTCTTCTGGCATAAACCAAGACTCATAAGTTTAGAACTAACAAAGCTAAATTCTGCCTTTTCTATTTCACTGCATGTATGGGCAAATGATGCTTCAGTGTGTTACTGTCATGTAAGCACAAGCAGAACTTAGTAGGTAGAAAAAATATATCCCCTGAAAAAAATATATAAAATTTGCACAGTCAGCACCAGTCACTCCTCCCCATTCATGCAGACCGACCCATTTTATGGAAAACTCACCCTCATCTTCTGTACTACTAGAATGGATCTCAGGAGATGAGTCAGACTGGGATGATGAAAATTCTTCTTTCCATTTCTTCCGTTTCTTTGGTGGTGGCTCAGCTTTTATTTTTAGCTGTTTAACTTTGGGTTTCATGGAAGGGGCTTTTGTGGTTGTAGTTTTTGATGTTGGAGGATCTGAAGTTTTACTGCTAGTGCTTGGCTTGGGCTGAACAGTTCTGCAATGTTTCAAACAAGTTTTCATTAACATGTTTAAAGTTTTGTGAAGTGGCAGTATTGTAGTCAATGAGGTTTATCCAAAGCATGAGTATTGCTAACTGAAATACATTTAAATCTTATAAAAATAAATCAGAAAAAAAGTGAGACAAGATTACTTAAATAGCCTCATCAATACCTCCAAAATAAAATCCATTTACACACACATACATAAATTTTCCTGAAATATATTCTTTAACTACTGGCATTCAATATTGTTATTAAGGGACTAATAACTCTATCCCTACTTCATGGACTTCATCCTCCCCTCCCTTTACAGACTCTTTCCCCAGAGTATAAAGTTGTATAACAGATGATCAATGGGTTTAAGAAAATAATGCTCTATAAATTTTTGATAGCCAATTCTAGCTCTGATCTTCAGAAATTCACAAGCTTTGTTGGAACCATGTTTTAATGCAGAAACCCCAGAGCATCTATACAAGAGCCTCCAAAGATTTGTCCTGTGTGGATCTAGAGATCTAAGTACATAAAATTCCATCATAAAAGTTAAGATGAGCTCTTCTAATAGGTCCCCAATAGGGAGTCTTAATTAAATGAGACCTGCTGAGGCTTATGAGAATATCTAGGTCACATCATCCCTCCTACCCACAACAGGTTGAGGTCAGTTACCGTCCAGCTTTGTACTGTGTAACTAGTACGGGCTGGCTTGCAGGCAGGAATCTAATCTATAAAAATGAGTCTTTGGACATTGCTACTAATGCACAGGTCTCATAGCTTTTTCTCAAAAAGTATAGATAAAACTTGTTGTCATTATTTTTTATATTATTATTTTCATTAAATGAATGAAAAAACCATCTTTAGAAGTCTTTTTCTATGAGAAAGGACTACACTCTAATCTTTTCACTCAAAATTCTTTTTTTTAAGCTATACTATGACAACAATAGGACTCACAGATAGATACCCACCAAAGTCAAGAGGTTTACAGTCTTTTAAAAGGAATCATTTATTATAACAGGTATTGACTTTTCACAATTATATATAATACAAAAACTAATATGTCTCTTCACTTGACATAATCCTTGGTATGATGACTGCTAAAAATAAGCCAATAAACATATAATTATATTACATAAAAAATACCTGATAGTTTGTGAAGGTTTATTTCTTGGCTTTTTGGAACAGACTCTGACATACTCCTTTTTGTTTGCATTTTCAATGAACTTTGCATATATCCTTTTGTATTTGTTCTTGGCATCTCCAAAATATCCTAGGTACTAATGAGAAAAACACCTAACTCACACAGTTGTAAATACCTATACACAAATATTACTTTGTTGGCTTGACTATCAGTCCTCCTTTACATTTTCCAAAACGCAGTTCTGGTTTCACTGTGAATAAAATGATTCCCGAATCTTTCCTGCCTGCAAGCCAGCCCATACTAGTTACACAGAAGCAATTTCATTTGGCAGACACTCACTGACTGAAAACTATAGAACAGCTATGTAAATACAATTTCTGCCAGTCTTCTGCTAAGTCAGGATATTTGACAGTTAAAAGAATCAATACAAGAGCCTTTGAACCCATGTGAAATCTTCAGACTGACTAACACTAGTCTCTTTTGTTTGGTTTTGGTCTTTTTGAGACAAGGTCTTGATATGGAGTTCAGGTTGGCCTTGAGCACACTATGTAACCCAGGCTGGCCTTGAACTTGCCATGATCCCTGTGCCTCATCCTCTCGAGCACTAGGATTACAGGCATGTACTACTACACCTGCCTAAACGATTCTGTTTTTTAAAAACTGTCAAGCAACAATATAAAGTCATTTAAGTGGCTGGGAATTTATAATTTTCATATTTACTTTTAAATAATTACCAGAGAATCATATACTTACTGTACAGTTCAAACTTTATGTAATTTTATGTCAGAAATAATATAAAATGCATCTAAATCATTATTTTCTCCAGGATTGTCATTAAATCCTAGAAGGCTAATACAAACAAACAAGCATTTACTCACACTATTTGTAGCTGCAAATTCTCTTTGTCCATCTCGAATTTCAGGAACAAATTTCTGTAATAAAGCTTTCTGTACTTTCCAAATAGCTGGGGGTTCTAATCCTGTTTTTAAAGCCTCCTGTAATTAACAAATTAATTATACTTGTAGATAATATCAACATATTCTAGGATTTATAGCATGCCTTAGATCTGAAAGAAATCTTAAAAACATTCCTAGCTCAAATTTTTATTTCTTACCTTTAGTTGAATTTCTACAATAACTTTTTTTTTTCTTTCTTTGAGGTGTTAAGGATCAAACCCAGGCTTCCACATGCTAGTCAAGCACTCAACCACTCAGCCAAGTCTCTAGCCCTTAGCAATAGTTCTTATAAACGGGTTCAGTTATTCAGTCTCTGCTTAGATTCTTCCAGAAACAGACTATCAGAAGGGAAGCTCATTATCCACTTGCATAGCTGAAACTATTGGAAAGTCCTCAGCTACTGGTATCATTACATCTTACTTATGCAATTTTATAAGAGCATGTACACACTGAAAAAGACCAGAAACCACTAAGCAACAAATTAGCAGTTGTTAGCTGTGAATGAAAGGCATATAAATAATCTTAAAGTGCTATTATGCTTCCTAATGTCTACTACTCTTTGCCCAAATTTAAACACACACATTCTCAACACACTCGTGCTTGCGCAACACAAAGGCAAAAGCAAAAGCAAGCAAACAAAAACCCAAAGATGTATTGTTTTGTTTTAAACATAGCTGAAACAATCAGCCTCGCCCTCCCTCCCTTCCAACAGGGTCTCGTTATGTAGTTCAGGCTAGCCTCAAACTCAGTGATTTTTTGTCTCAATCTCCTGAGTGCTGGGATTACAGTTGTATGCTATCATACCTGGTTTTATTTTTATTATCTTATTCATGGCTCTATAATTTGAAATTATAAAAATTAAATCCAGTTATACTTTTGTTATTTTTAAATTATGTAAGTAACCATTTTCTCTAAACTCATAAAGTTGGGAGCCTTAAAACAAACAGTTAAAACTCAACTATGATCTTTTTAACTATAAACATTTATATCACCTTAAAAGTCTCTATGTCTTCTATCTTTATCACAAATTCGTCACGTTCTCTGTATTGGCCTTCTCCTCCACTTTCTGTGTTTTCCTCATCTGTAAAACCTTCTATGGCAACAGTGTCCTGTCCTTTTGCCAATTGGTCTGAAGGAAGACTATCAAGCTCGATGGGTTTTGCGGGTTCTGTAGCATTTATATTTTCCAGGCTGTTTACTGCAGAGGAAGTAGAGTGGTGAGGTTCTTGCTTAGCTGCACACACAGTGGTGGAAGAAGTCGTAGCAGGACTAGTAGTATTAGCAGATTGGCTAGGAGTTGCCACCTGTAGGGCTTCTGAAACTAAATCAAGTGAATGCAAATCAGTAATACAAATATTTAAACATTTTCATATTTTGAGTTAAATCTGAACAGTTTAAAAAGAAAAATTTGATTATCTTTACAATCAATTGTTGAGTCAGTCAAAACCACAGGAGGAAACTGAAAAATGGTTGTTAATTTCTAAAAATCATGGATGTGAAAACTGAATCTAGATGATAAAACTGTAGTGCAAGCCTGCATCTATGCACCTATCCTTCCTCCCAAATCCACTTTAAGGAGAACAAAGATGTATTTAGAAGAGCTGAGACACATAAAAGCCATAGAAGATAATGAAAGGTCAATTAACCAAAGCAGTAAGAACGCTTAGAAAATGAAAGGCCAAAACATTTCCCCCAAGTACTCTAAAACTGTGCTAGAAACTATTGAAACAATAAAGATTATAAAGTAATCCTATGTAAATTTATATATCAACAAAGTAAATAAATTTAGATGAAATTTAAAAATTCCTAGAAAGACAAACTAGAAAGAACTCAGGAAGAAATAAAAAACTCTAATAGCCTCATATCAAATAAAGAAAATAGAAATAATTTTAAAGCATCCTAAAAGGAAAAGCAGAGGCCTGAATGATTTTATTGGTGAACTCTACCAGCAGTTAAATAATTACTATCAATTAACATAAACTCCAAAAGAAAAAAGAAAACCCAGAAAAAAAACACAACTTGTTCTGTAAGACTAATATTATTCTAATACTAAAACCATACAAAAATAGTGGAAAACTATAGAACAATACTCTTATGATATAAACACAAAAGTTCCCCACCAAACATGAGCAAACCTGTCAATAAAAAAAAAAAAAAAAAAATCACATAGGGACTAGGGATGTAGCTTAGTGGTAAAGTGTGTGCCTAGCATGTTTCGGTCTTCATCACTTAAAAAAAAAAAGTAATTTCAAGTGAGGTGGCTTTATCCTAAAAATGGAAATAGTCCTTTTCATGATAAAAAAAAAAAAAAAAAACATATCTAGCTGACTGTGGTGACACATGCCCGTTACCCTAGCACTCTCCCGGCTGAGGCAGGAGGCTCACTGTAAGTTCAAGGCCAGCCTAGTCTACATAATGAGTATGAGGCCAGCCTGACCTATATAGTGACTCTGCCTCAAAAAAACAAAAACCAAACAAAACAAACAATAAAAATCAGCAACCTAAAAACAGAAGAGAATTTCCTCAACTTGATAGAGGATGTCTAGAGAAACCCCACAGCTAACATCATAACTAATGAAGAAAAACTAGATGCTTTCCACTAAGAAGGGTATCTATGGTAAAATCACCCTAATTTACAAATGACATGATCTTTTACATGGAAAATTCTAAAGATTTTCTAAAAAGTTATTGGAACTAATAAATGAGTTCAATAAAGTTGCAGGGTACAAGAGTATTTTTAAAAATCAAATGTATTTGTAGATACTTGTAATGAACAAACCATGAAGAAATTAAAAATACAACTTCATATACAATAGCATAGAAACCAATAAAATATTTAGAAGTAAATTTAAAGAAGTATAATGCTTATAGTATAAAAACTACAAAAATTGTTTAAAGAAATTTTAAAAGGTCCATAACTGGAAAAACGGGCCATGTTTACAAATTAGAAAACTTAACATTGTCAAGAGGCAATACTCCATTAATCTAAGATTCAATCCAATAAAATTTCTAGTTGTATCCTCCCAAAACTGGCACTGATCCTAAAATTCATATGAAAATGAGACAGAAAATAGATGAAACCATCTTGAAAACAGAAGTAAAAAGTTGGAAGATTCACATTTCCCAACTTCAAAACTTACTATAAAGCTAGTATAAGTAGTTCATAGTATGGTCATAAACTAATAAACAGGTCAGAAAGTCCCTCTGTAATCCCCATTTTGGGGGGAGTTTACCATTTTATTAACAATAAAATGATTTTCAATAAAGTGCCAAAATTATTAAATGGGGAAAGAAAACTCTTTCCAGCAAATGCTGGAAGAGCTGATAGCTACTTATGACAAAAAGAAGTTGAAACTCTACTTCACACTGTACACTAAATTAACCAGACTAGATCTTAGTCTTAAATATAAAAGCTAAAATTATAAAAATTCTTAGTGGAAACATAGGTATAAATTTTTCTGGTTCTGGATTAAGGGTATGGTTTTAGATATGCCATCAAAAGCATATGTGACACAAGATAAACTGGATTTCATTAAGAAGTAGAACTTCTGTGTTACAACTGATAATGAAGGTAAAAAGATAAGCTAGAGAATGGGAAATGATGTTTTAAAATTACATACTCACCTGAGATTTGTATCCAAAATATATATAAAAGATATCTTAATAATAAAAACAATTGAATTTTAAAATGAACAAATGAATAGACATTTCTCCAAAGGAGTTATTTAAAACGACCAATAAACTGGGTACAGTAGTGCACACCTGTAATTACAGCTACTCTGGAGGCTGAGGCAGGAGCATTACAAGTTCAAGGGTTCCCTGGGCAATTTAGTTCTGTCTCAAAACAAAACAAAACAAAAAAACAAGAAGAGATATAATTCAATGGTTGAATAATGCTGAATTAAGTTGCTGGTATACAAGAGAGAAAAAGGAAGACAGGGATAAAGGGGGTGAGGAAGCACATAAACGGTCATTCAGCATTATTAGTCATTGCATAAATGCCCATCAAATCAATACGCAATCTCATATCTACTGGGATAGCTTAAATAATACAACGACATGTTTCAGCAGAAATGAGAAATAATTGTAAGTTTGGCTATTTATGCATTAAATATGATGTGTAAGAGGGAAAAAAATTACACAAAAACTTGTACATAGGGCTGGGGCTATAACTCAGCAGGAGAGTACTTGTGTAGCACATGTGTGTCCCTGGGTTTCCTCCCTAGCTCTACAAAATACAAAAAGGAAAATCTATGCATGATGTTCATAGCAGCATTATTCAAAACAGCTTAAAAGGTTAAAAAAACCCCAAACAAACTATACAATTAACTATGAATGGAGAAATATGACATAAGTACATTATTAGGGAATAAAAAAGAATTAATTATAATATAAACCCTCAAGACATTATGCTAAATAAAAGAGGTCATTTGAAAGTCACCTATGATTCCCTGTGTATGAAATATACAAAATAGGCAAATCTGTAGAAAAAGAAAGATTAGTTAATGCCAATGACTGAGTGTGGGTACCTGGAATGACTGCTACAGATTACACAACTTTTGGCCAGGGGATCATAAAAATGTTCCAAAAATTGCAACAATTCTATGAAAATGTTTAATACACTTCAAATGAGTAGACATTACAGTATGTAAGTTACATTTCAATAAAGCTGTTTAAAAATACAATGAAGAATCCCTATAGTCTCAGTATTTGGGAGACTGAGGCAAGAGGATCAAAAGCTCAAGGCCAGCCAGAGCTACACAGCAATACCTTATTTCAAAAAAGCACACAAACAACAAAAACTCCACTTTGAAGGCCAGAGCTGGTAGAAGAATCATGGGTTCAGGAATAATGTGAACATGTAGAGCTCAAGTGGTAATTCAAAGTAATACAGTTAAGTCCCCGACTTACAAACATTTGAGTTTCAAACTTTCACAATGATATAAATGGATCTTGCATCACAGCATTTGGAGATGCAAACAAATCACCAAATTAGTAGCTCGTGTACACTGTCACGCTGTGCTGCTGTCAGCATACTGTAGTGCAATACAGTGTGTGTCAAAGGTGTGTAAGATGCACTTTGTCAGACTAATAAATGAATCTGACTTACAAATACTCTCCCAGAATGGAACTTGTTTGTAAGTTGGTGACTTATTGTACTGATGAACTAAAATAATAATATATACAATAATAATAGTGAAAACAGGAGGACCAATGATCCCTTACTGATCTACAGGCAGTAAGGGTTTTTGCCCACTGGCTAAAATATAAAAGCTGTTTTCCGAAAAAATGTGAATTCTAGCTTCCCAGAGTGATTGAAGAGCTCAGAGAGAAGCAAGACAGAATTCAAAAATACAAGCACCAAACACAGACTGGAAAGGGGATGAACAAACATAAATGCTACACAAAAGCAAAGCCCTTCTCTGTTTCCAGCCATGCCTCCTGTTCTTGTACAGAATTAAAGCAGTCCTCATACATTCCAGGCCAAGGGAAAGGTCAGTTTGGAAAACACAGATGAATAATCATATTAGTAGAATTTTACCCTAATATAAAAATACTGCAGTTACACAGTAGTACTTTCCTGCCATAAAATACATATATAAATGGAAATTGATTTCGTGATATTTTAAATATCAGATATTTCTAACATTGCAATTAAGTTCTGATCTAAATTAACATCTTTTCAAATTTTAATGTAAGTGGATGCTTTTTGTTGGATGGATACAGCATATAAAATTAGCTGTATATGACTATCCATGAGTAACTATTACTACAACAGGTTTTGCCATCACTTTTATTTTTATTGATAAAAATTGAGAAACTTCATATAAATGATGGGTGAATAAAAGAAATTTTGTTATAGTAATGTCACTAAATTTTGCAAATACTGTACTCTAAGTTACACTGAAAAACATCATGTAACTATCTATGAACAAAAACAAGAGATAGTGCCAACCACAGACCCAAGAAAAAGCTGTTTAAAAACATTAAAAACAGCATGCATTAGTCAGATGCAAAAAGAGAAGCTATGACCCCAAACAGAAAATATAAGGTGAATGGCAAAGTGCTAAATACGTAGTAAATTTAAACAACTGAGTACTTAAACACTACTAATGATATCTTGTTGAGTACTAAAAAAACAAGATAGAACTAAAATATGTAGTAATGGTAACATTTAAGTTGGGAAAGTGTTAAATGGAGTTCCAGTGTTTAAAAGTCTCTAATCAAAATAAAGAAAAAAGAAACAGACTTTAAGAAGCTGAAAATGTACACTGTAATTACAAATAGAGCTGAAGTATTTTGCTAAAATAATCAGTGAACAGGACAGTTAAATAAAGAATGAAATTAATGAAACATGATTGACCATGTATTACTGAATTTCCCCCCAGTGCTAGGAATCAAACTCAGGGCCTCATGCATGCAAAGTGTCCTACAACTGAGCTATATGCCCAGCCCCTGGTGATGATTACCAACATTAAGCAATACATTAATTGGTTTTATAATGCCAATCTCTGTATTTTCTGTATGTTTGAAATTTTCTATTATGAAAAGTGGGACTAGGCATGTACTCAGTGATAAAACTAGGGGGTAAGCATGCCTGAGGCTCAGTTTGTCCCCCAACATCATATAAACATACACTAAAGTTATACAAAACAAACAAACAAACAACAACTCGCTGCAGTACTGGGCATCGAACATAGCCTTGCACATGCTAGGCAAGTGTTCTACCACTAAATCACACTGACAACACCCTAGAAAAACTTTTTTAAGAAAAAGAATGTATAACCGCCAAATTAGTAGAAGGAAAACTATATGGATACTGTATAATGACCCTTGTATGAAATTTTAAAATTTTAAAACCAGTATCTACAGATGCATACACTAATGATAAAATTATAAAACCTACAAAAAAAAAGTGATTACCATCCAAGTTGGAAATTAGTGCTAGAGGTTATAAGCTGGGTTTAGTTTAATATTGTATTTTGACATTTTCTTGCTTTCTAATAAATGAAATTCAATATTGTAACTTTTTTCTTTGTTTCACATTTATGCTTCATTGGTCTCAATCAGTTTGTCATTCAGTTTTGGTTTCTTTCTGTCTTAAGAATTATGTAGGAGGAGGCCAGGTGTGGAGATGCACATCTGTAATCCCAGCACTCAAGAAGCTGAGTCAGGAGAACTGCCTTGAGTCCTAGGCCAGGCTGAGCTACAAAGTGAGCTCAAGACCAGCCTGAATGAACTGCATAGCAAAACCCTCTCAAACAACAACAACAACAACAACAAATGGTAAAAAAAAAAAAAAAAAAAAAAAGAATTATCAAAAAGGGTGAATTTTTCTTTGTTTCTACCTTTTGTTTTTCTCCCCATTAGATGATTAGATGATCAAATTATAGCAGTGTGGTCAGAGAATATGGTTGATTATGGTTCAAATTACTTCCTTTTTAAAGATGTTCCCTCCAGAAGGTCATTATAGAGAAACATTATTTTAGAGGTTATATTCTTGTAGTGCTGGAAATCAAAACCAGGGCTTTCTATATGCTATATTAGGCAAGTGCACCACCATGAGTCACATTCCTAGCTGCAAGTTCAAATTTACACAAGTTTTGTTTATTTTTCTTTACCTGTATTATATTTCCATATGTGTGTTAAATTTAATAAGAAAATAATATTCTGATAGAAAAGACAAATATGAGTCAGATATGGTGTCACATGCATGTAATTTCATCACTATGGAAGGCTGAGGAAAGGGTCTGAGCCCAACTAAAGTGACTGCATGAGACTGTGTCAAAATAAAAAAAAAAAAAAATTTTAAAAGGCTGGGAATGTAGCTTAATATGAAGGCCCTGGATGCAATTTCCAGTACTGGAAAAATAAAAACTAAAACCACAGATATAGAAAATATACCTAAAAATTGCTAAAGAATAAAATTAGTATGGCAATGTTAGAAAGAGAAATCATTAAATGGGAAAAAAGAGATTTTATTACAGTAAAAGAAAATTTAACTGTAGTAAAATTTTATGTACCTAATTACATGAGTTCAAAACATGCCAAGTAAACAGCATTAGAAAAACAATAAAACGAAGTGGGAAACTTTTAACACACCTTGCTCAGGAATCAAGAGATCAAGCAATCTAAAAACAAGGATAGAGAGGACTTTTAAAAACATATTATAAAATTTTAAACACACACAAATTAGAGAACGCAAATCCTCAGGAACTATATAACCCAAAGTTAACAACCACACACATTTTCATACACTTGTTTCACATATCCATCAGTTTTATATCTGTTGGGGTATTTTAAAAGGCAAAAGACTTACTGGATCTGAAGAGAAACCAGAGTATCATGTTTTTTGTTTTCTTTGTACCAGGAATTGAACCCAGGACCTCACGTTTGCCAGGAAGGCACTGTGCTGCTGGCTACATCCTCAGCCATGTTGGGGTATTTTGAAGAAAAGTCTAGGGTTGGGGATATATCTCAGTGGCACAGTGACTATCTGGCATACACGAGGCTATGAGTTTGATTCTCAGTACCAAAAAATTTCAGATGTGTCATCTTCCTGCAAAATATACAAACTATATGTACATATTCTTACATAACCTAATGTCATTTATTACACTGATTGAAAAACTAAAAGATAATTTAAACAGTACTATTAAATGAAGTGTATTTGTGCTTTGTACTCATGAAATAGTTATAAAAATTGAACATTTACTAAGACACTAACAAAACTGCTACAAAAGTCTCAATATGGACACATTCCTTAAACAAAACAGGGCTATAAATTAATTTTTTAAAATAACAAGTGCCCATGGCAGTGGACCTGAGCATGGTGGTAGACCAGAACTTGGGAGAATGAGGAAGGAGTATAGGCATGAGTTAGAGTCCAGTTTGTTACCTAGTAAGGTCAGAGTCAGCCTGAACTACAAAGCAAGACCTTGTCTCAAAATGTCACAAACAAACAAATATACAAACTACCATTTAACAGAAAAAAAAACCAGGTCAACCTTTACAACTTGGGTTAAAAAGAATCATCAAAACCAAAATGGCAATTCATTTAAGAATGAGAACAAGGACTGGGGATTAGCTCAGCGGCATAAGCGCCTGCCTGGCAAGTGCAAGGTCATGAGTTCCATCCCTAGTACAAAACAAAAACAAACAAACAAACAAAAGAATGAGAACTAGAAAACTCTAAATTGAAAGCAGTAGGATATAGCCCAATTGTGAAAACTAAAAGCAGGAATAATGATGCACACCTGTTATAATCTCAGCTTCTTGGGAGGGTGAGGCAGGACATAAATTCAAGGCTATTTTGGACAATTTATTGAGCCACTGACTCAAAATAAAAACTGAAAAGAGCTGGGATTGTCACGCAGTGGTAGACAGCCTGCCTGACATGTTTGAGACCTTGGTTTTAATCCCCAGAATTAAAAACAAAATCAAAACTAAATGCTTAAAGCTAGTCACACACAGAAAAAGATAAAAATAAAATAAAGGCAAGAAGCCAGAGGGAATAGTAAATTAAATCCAAGGAAATCAGGAAAAGAGGGTAAAAGCAGAAATTAAAAAAAAAAAAAAAAAAGCAAAAATGGGAGCAAAAGAAACTCTGGTTTCATTGAGAACTACTTAATATTCAATCCCCAGTATTGCAAAAAAAGAAAAAAAGAAAACACACACAAACATTAAAATTAAAACATGGCATCTATTGGAGAAAATGGCACAATATTAATGAGATCTCAGTAAGTAGAAAAAAATACTACATTCCACAAGTAGTAGATGAATTATGTTATGGAATAAACAACATTACAAAGATGTAAATTCTTCCTTTAATTTGGTAACTTAATGTAATCACAATCCAAATCCCAAAATGTTGACAGGCTCCCACAGGGCCAAGACTAGATGAATATCCAAAATAGTGATTATAACTGATATGCTGATTACTTTTCAGAAATTTATGAGAGGCTTCTGGTACCAACCCAGATGAAATAAGTCCACTGGGACCTATTATTGACCACTGAATACAAATTAAAAATCTGGGTAAATTTAAAATGCAACTTGAAGATTTTGAAAAGTTAGTAAAAGTAGACTTAGGGAGGGAAGCCTAAATTGAAACAACAATCTAAGGAGATCTGTACTGGGTTTCTTTTTTTGGTTACCTCACATTGACTAGAGGTTGGTCCCTATAGAACTGGACAGTGTAGAAACAACAAATAAAATCTATGAAAAACTCCTTTTTTCTGGCCAGAGGAGAAGGGTTCAAAAGAAGCCCAGTGCAAGGCAAAGAGTATGAAGAGAAAGTTCTATTTCTACTTTTCTTTCGCTCCATCCTTGCCCAAACAGAAGCTTCTATGTATCACAAAATTGTTATCAGTGACAATGAACCAGACATCTAAAATCCTAACCAAACACCTCTTTTTGGGTCTCTTAGTCATGAAGAGAATAGGAGGAATCCTTGTTTTTTCCTTTCTCTTACTATACTGCCCTGCCACAAGGGCAGTCCTAGCTACACAAACTGTGTCAAAACATGGGCAGCTCAATCTCCAAGAAAAATCTCAACTTTCCAACTAAAGGTAAAGGAAAGGAAACTGGGATCTAGAGAGTGTGAGGAAATCCCAGGGAAAAGAGACACAGAGAAGGGGGTACTTTAGGTTAGTGTATGAACCTACACAAATCCTGGTTTCATGTGTAAATTATACTTGTGTGGGATATCCTCAAACTAGCACAAGAAAGGCTCTGAGATCTGAACTATAACATAGGCTACCACCCACCCATGTTCCAGACCAACTGCTAGGACAAGATCAAAGCAGCAAAGCAGAGCCTGTGAAAACAGACTTTTCCTTGGAGTCAACTCACTGATGGTGAGAGAGAAATTTGTGGTCTGACTGCCTGCTAAAACAAAACTAAACAACATTCTCCAGAGAATTTTAACAGACCCTAGCATCTTACAACATAGTATTTGAAATGTCCAGGAAATAATCCAAAATATTCAAAATACAAAGACACAGGAAAATGTCACCAATTTTCAGAGGGAAAGGATCATTAACATGCTACTCGAACATGGTTCACAAGCTGAAATTATCAGGTAAAGATTTGAAAGCAGCAATTGTACCCACACTCCATGAGGTAAGGTTAACATGCTCTTTAATGGAAACAGTAAATTATCAGTAAAGAATCAGAAACAAACAAAAAAGAACCAAACAGAAATATCAGAATTGAAAATGACAATATCTGAAATGAGACCATGCAGTGAAACAAATACAATGGTTAAGCTCAATGGCAGGATAGACCAATGAGTCAGTGAACTTGGAGATAGATCCATAGAAATAATACAGTCTGAAGAATAGAGGGGAAAAAATGATTAAAAACATAACACAGAATTTCATCCATGGAAAAGTATCAAAGGCTTTTACATTTGTTTTACTGGGGGGCATAAAGAGAAACTGGTGCAGAACCAGGGATTTAGTTCAGTGGCTCAAGTGCCTGCCTGGTAAGCATGAGATCATGAGTGAGTTTAATCCCAAAAAGAGAGAGAGAGACAGAAAGTGCGAGAGAGAGAGAGAGAGAGAGAGAGAGAGAGAGAGAGAGAAACTGGTGCAGAAAAAAAAAAATTGAAGCTTCCCAAACTTTCAGAAAGCCATGCATTTACAGATTCAAGAATCAAGTGTGAGGTTCTGAGTTTAATTCCAGGTACCAATAAAAAATAAAAAAAGCTTAGTGACCTTCACAGATGAGAAACCATACTCAAGTATATTATAATTACACTGTTCAAAGCCCAAACAGAAAGAATTCTTTGGGATGAAGAGAAATGACACCACAAAGAAATCTGGAATATTAGAAATATAGTGCAACAAGCCAGGTCTGATGGTACATACCTATAATCAAACCACTCAGAAGCTAAAGCAGGAGGATCACTGTGAGTTCGAGGCCAGCCTGGGTTACACAAATGAGTTCAAGGCCAGCCTATACTACACACAGTGAGAGTGTCTCCAAACAAACATACAACAAAAAAAAGTGCAACAGAGAAGATAAATGCCTTAAGTATAACAAACCATTCTTCTTAAATTTATTTACATTGTAATCATTATATATGTAACTAATAACAGCAAAAATTACCGCTACCAGTTTTTAATCAGTCAACATAATATATAGGATTTATATGTAACATAAGGGTAAAGGTAAAGGAAATTGGTCATTAGGCTTCTATATTTTGTTTGAAATGGTAAAAATAATAACTCAGTAGACTATGAAAAGTTAGCTCTGTATATTGTAATACGTAAATCAATCAACTAAAAATACAATACAAAGAGATAACAGTCCCAAAAAGATGAATAAATACTAAAAATTACTTAATTTTTAAAAAAGGTAAGAGGAAACAAAGAAACAAAAATCAAGAGGGAAAAAGATAAAACAGTAAAACGGAAAATCTAAATCTGTATCAGTAGATGGTTTAAGCATATTAATTGAAAAAGACTGTCAGGCTGGATTTCACAGAAAAGGGACAAAATAGATTAACATGTTACCTACAAAATACTCATGTTAAATATAATGCCACAGATTGGCTGAAGTTAAACAACAGAAATGATAAACCATGCAAATCCAAATCCAAGAAACCTAGAGTAGCTATACTGACATCAAAATAAACACCAGAATAGGGGATTATTACCAGGTATAAAGAAGGACACCGCATACTGATAAAACCAGTAACTCACCATGACTTAACCCTAAATCTGGACAATACTAAAAACAGAGGGCTGGGGATTTAGCTCAACAGCGTAAGCAGCTGCCTGGCAAGTGCGAGATCGTGAGTTCAATCCCTGGTACCAAAAAACAAAAAAACAAACCACCAAAAACTAAAAACAGAGCTCAAACTATTAGAAGCAATTACTATAATGACTGAAAAGAGTAAAAGAAATGCTCGTAAAATATACTTGGAGATTTCAACATTCCTGTCTCAATTATTAAAACACTAAATCAACACATAATCAGCAAGGCAAATAATACTAACAGTCAACTTGATCTAACTGACATTTATAGAACAATTTATACAACAACAGAATACAAACTTTTTTTTCCAGTCAGTTTCTCTATTAATTCACAATAGCTTCAAACTCCTGGCAATTCTCCTGCCTCAATCTCCTGAATGTTAGATTACAGGTATGTGCCACCAAGCCCAGCTATTTCTGGTAGTTTAAAAGGGTTATTTTATAAAGATGAACACACTAATTTTACAATATTTCAATCTTTTCTGTGGCCTTGTTTCCATTGCTGAGTATTAATGCTATTTTAGGTTTATTTCCAAACCCTATGAACAGTCAATTAATACAGTTCTATTTATGTTTTTTCCAGGGTGTTGAGTTTTTTAAAAAAGACATATACAACGCACATCTCTGTGAACACTTATGCAGTGCGGTATTTCAATATCTATATACAATGCACAATGATTGTATTAAAGCAACTGGCATACCCATCACTCTAAAAATTTATCATCTGTTTTTACCGAGAACAATTTTAAAGTCCTAACAGCTATTTTTAACTATAATCAACCAGTTACTTTATGGTATTATAGAACACTGGAATTTATTTCTCCTATCCAACTACAGTCCCAGTAGGCTTTTTCCTTTGGTAGATAATGACCACTGAAGTGAAAATTATATGGGAAAAAAACGAAAATAGAAACAATTTTGAAAAAGAAGTTTGGAGGACTCATGTTGTACTATATTAAGACTTACTCTATGGTTACAGCATTAAGACAATACGGTATTGGTGAAAGCATAAACACTTATCAATGGAAGAAAAATGGGAGTTTGGAAATATATTCAAGTATGGCAAATGACTTCTGACGTTGGTGAAAAAGGCAATCAGTCAAGAAAAGACATCCTTTTCAATAAATGAAGCAGATAATGCAGAAATTGAAATACAAAACCTCAGCTTGAATCCACGCCTCAGGTTTTTTTCTTTTTATGGTTGGGGATGGAACTCAGAGGTATTCTACCCCTAAGCTATAACCTCAGCCCATTTTATTTTTTATTTGACAGTCTTAATTAGTTTTGCCTCAGCCTTTCGAGGAGGTGGGATTACAGGTGTGCCTCATCGTGCCCAGCTTAGGGCCTCAAATCTATTACCGTATTAATGAGGCTCAGAACCCGTCACCTCCTTCACCCACTATATGACACTAGAAGACTAGACTTGGCATAAAGATTATTTTATGAAACTGCAGACACACACACACAAAATAATAAAAGAAAGAAGGGAATGGAATGGAATGGAATGGAATGGAAAGGAAAGGAAAGGAAAGGAAAGGAAAGGAAAGGAAAGGAAAGGAAAGGAAAGGAAAGGAAAGGAAAGGAAAGGAAAACTGTAGACACAGGGGAGGCTCTGCAAAGTTGCTCTGGAGAAATTTACACCCTACAGGATGTAAAGGTATACTGTCTCTGTACCAGGAAGAAAGGATAAACTAGGAATGTATCTCAGTGGTAGAACCCTTGAATAGCAGGTTCCTGGGTTCAATCCCCAGCACCACACACAAACACACAGAGTAAAGAAACGGATGGCTACAATGCCAGACATTCTATCTATTAAGATATGGACTTAATGACTTAGAACTGCATAGGAAATCTTACAAATAAGAAATGCCAGGTATAATAGTATAAGCCTGTAATCTCAACACTCAGGAAGCTGAGGCAGGAAGATGATGAATTTAAGGTCAGCCTGAACTATATAGCAAGACTGTCTTAAAAATAAATAAATAAAATATAAAAAAAAAACTTTTTAAGATACTTTTTTTTGCCCTTTTTCTACACTCTGGCAAGCAATGGTATTTAAACCTGTAAATGATTATAAATTTTTGTTTGGTTGGTTCTTGGCCAGACTGCGGATTCAACCTGAAATTTTCCTCAGCCCTTTTAATGTTTTTTTCACTTTGAGACAAGGTCTCACTAAATCATTACATTGCCTAGTCTGGGCTTGAACTTGCAATCTTCCTGTGCTAGCCACCTAGGGCTTTCTTCTGAAATCTACAGATCACTAATTTCTCTAAATTTTTGTAATACAAACTGTATCTTAACAAATTGCCTTTTTTTCTTTTGTTAATCTATCTTTATAATTCACACAGGCCTTAAAGTATATGAAAGCATTTACTTTTGTGTTTGAAAATATTACCATCTATATGCATATTTCATTAGAATAAAGTTTCTTCAAAAATAATCTTAAAAGTAACTGCTGGACTAAAAACATGAAGACAACAGTATAGGCAGAAATATGTTCAAAGGCTCACAATTGTGAAAAGGGATCTGATGTCTAAGAAACAAATTCAGTTACTACAAAGGAGGGAAAGTAAAAAGCCGAACAAGAATGTAAACACAGAATAGGGACACTTTTTACATATCGTCTTTATATTTTCCCATGAGCTCAAAGGAATGTTTCAAAGCAGAACTAATACCAGGCACTTGGGAGGCTGAGGCAGGAGGATCACTGCAATTCGAGGCCAGCCTGGGGTACACAGTGAGTTTTAGGCCAGCTTGAACTATACAGTGAAAAAGCCTGTCTCAAAAAGACCAGGGTGGGGGGAAGAAGTAATCATCAGCATTTCCTTTTTTAAAAAGATACATTGATGGCAACATAGAGGACAGACTAATGTAAAGGCTAGTGAGAAAGATGCTGATGCAATGTGTCACCACAGTCCAAGCAAAACAAGGACTGGGTTGATGTGATAAGTATATTTAGTGAGACAACACTTGCCTGAAAGAAACTAATTTCAGATTCATATTTTAGATCTGAGATTACAAAAAGTTTCTTCCAGGAATGAAAGAAGAAATATAAGAATTATAAAGCACTCAGAATTGGGAAAGTACAGTAAAACCTTACTAAGATTGGCCACACCCTATTAATGTTTTTGAAACTAAGACTGACTTTCCATGGTTCTAATTTGCCTGTGTAATGAATGAGAATTGTTTAGAATTGCATTTATTGTCACTTATACTATTATATAATGACAGTTGTTTGTATCACTAATAATTAAAGGCATCTCAAGCTCAGAGAAAAGCTGACAAATACATTATAAAATAGTTTAAAATAAATAAATAAATGAAATAGTTTAATTCTTAAAGCACCACCGTTAATACAAAAGAGCTCAGCAGGAATACAAACTCTAGAACCAGACAAACGTGAGTTCAGATTCCAGTCGTGCTGCACTTACTAGCTACAAGGATCTATTACTCTGTCATATCATTGGTTTATTTTTATTATCATTATTTTTTTTTTTGCGGTACTGGGGATTGAACTCATGACCTTATGCTTGCCAGGTAGGTGCTCATGCCACTGAGCTAAATCCCTAGCCCCACTGGTTTATTGAAGGTAATAATAATGCATGTTTCACAACACTGCTACTAGTTCCTGGCATGGAGGTGATAAGTACATTATTGTTAATAATTTTTCCTTGACATGTTCCTTAAAATACTTTTTTACTTACCTGTTGTTTAAAGATATCAATGCTTCTTAAAATACTTCTTATATTAAACCAGAATAAAGTGGAACACACCCCCAAAGATTTGGGTATATATTGTAGTTCAGAGCCAGTACAAAATTGCAAAGTTAATTAGATTATTAATGCTACACACAACTACTTGGTAGCACAACGTTAATTTTTAGGTAAAATTAGTATGTCAAAAAAATATGGGCCATGGGCTGAGGATTTAGGTCAGTGGCATAAGCGCCTGCCTTGCAAGTGCTAGATCATGAGTTCGATCCCCAGCGCGCGCGCGCGCGCACACACACACACACACACACACACACACACACACACACACACACACAGAGGTCGGGAATATAGTTGAGCAGCACAGTCCTGCTGGCAAGTGCAAGGTTGGGAGTCTGATTGCTGGTACCAAAAAAAGAAAAGGAAAAAAGAAAAAAAGAAAAGAAACGAAACAAAACAAAACTATGCTAGGTTTATATGATAGGTATTACAACCATGCCTCACATCCAAAAGTTGTTTCAAAATGACTCAGATTAGAGAAGTTCAGACTGTTCAACTTGTTTTAATACATGGGGCAAAAAGTAAAAAGCCAAGCAATCCCTCCCACAGAATTACATAACCTAAAGTCCAGAACTTTCCTATCAGCAAGCTAAATGTTAACAAATAAGGACCCGCAATGCTTGTTTATACATTTTGTCCCTTAAACGTGCAGACATCCTGCAAGCTAAAAAAAACTTAACAATGTAGGCTTATAGTTAAAAAAAAATAACAAAGAAAAGTCATAATTGTTAATCTATTTAAAATTTTACCTGTTTTCTTCTTTTTATTAGAAGTAGCATCCAACACAAAGGAAGCAGAGATGGTTTTATAAATATCCTGACTGCACATTCCAGAATCGTCTTCATCGGAAGAAATGGAAGATAAATGTTCCAAACTTTTAAGTTTGTTATCGACTTTTTCTGATGGACTGTTACTCCCCATTTCTGTCACTAAAGGCGTTGTGATTGAAATCTTTGGAAATGGTGGGGGGCAAAGTGTACGGACAATCTGGGTCCCTGGTCTTCTGGTCTTGTTAGGCATTCGGACTGCAAGAGTGGAAAACTGCTGCTTGGGGCCAGATTTCAGAAAATCTAAGAAAGAAGCAATAAACCCTGTTTTGACTTCTGGCTGTTTTTCTTCTACTTCTTTGATCTTCTGTCTCATTTTTTCTTGATGCTGATCATCATCATGGCAGCTCTCAGAGGAAGGAGGAGTATACGATAGATATGTGTCTGTTCCCCTGACATTCTGCCGTTTGCCCTGGGCAGGTCTTTTCAGCTGTTTCTGATTACTGATGTCTTCCTCTTTAATTTGCCCTTTCCCTTTCACCTTTTTCTTTGGAAGGTTAAGATGTATTAAATCTGGGTTTTCCTCTTCAAGCTTGACACTGATTGCATCCCCGGGTTGGGCTACAGCCAACAGTGCAAGTGCACTTCTACTAGC
The DNA here is from genome assembly GCA_004027455.1 of Hydrochoerus hydrochaeris. Taxonomy (NCBI): domain Eukaryota; kingdom Metazoa; phylum Chordata; class Mammalia; order Rodentia; family Hydrochaeridae; genus Hydrochoerus; species Hydrochoerus hydrochaeris. Next base: position 83,604 of record PVLA01004573.1, on the reverse strand, counting down.
GTCCACTGCTACACTGCTGTCATCGCCCCCTAAAGTAAATTCACTCTCTGACGTAGCACTCTCTCCACTTATACTCCTGCTACTGGAAACAAACTCTTGGTTTCTGTTATTATTTAATGTATTATCAACAGGAACTTCACTGTCTTCCTCAGATTCCTGATTGGTAGCAGACTGTTTCTTGAATGGGCCACAACCTTGCTCCTGGACTTCATGACTTGCTCCAACCCCTGCCGACATTACTTTAGTTGGTATACTTTGAGCAGATGTATCAATGTGTTGTTGATCCAGGGTTATTTTTGACTGAAGGGTTGGTACTGACGAAATGTTCACAGTAACCTGATTTCCATTTAGGGAAATATCATTTAGATTCTGTGCCTTTCCTACTGTAGCTGTTATAGAGTTAAAATCTGATGTCACATGGCTGACATCTAATGGCTGTGGAAAATGAGACTTAGAATTACCACCTTCAACAGTCTGCATGGTTTCATTTGGAGATGACTTGGAAAAATCAGAAGGTGTAACCCCACAAGCTGCTGCTGTAGCGGCTAAGATGTCATCTACATTTGACAAAATATTTCTTTCATCACTCAGAAGCATTGCCTCTGGGAAACATATTGATCCAAGAGAAACAAACTGAGCCTTTGAATCTTGTTGATCTGTTTCACTGAAATTGCTCTTTGTTGTCAAATGTTGTTGCAATGGTTTTGAAGATTCGGCGAGGTCTATTTTCATAATTTCAGAATTCTGAGGATGAAGTTGCTGCTGAGGATGATCACCATTGCTCTGAATAATATGACCATCCATCTGAAGGAAAGGATGTACTATTTGTTGAGGACTCTGGACACGCTGTACTTGTAAAGATGCCTTTACTTGTCCTAAATTTGCCTGCAGTATTGATTGCTGAAGAATCTGTAAATCACAGGTGGAATCTAAAAGGACCTGTGTATTAGTAAGAGATGCCTGATGTCCATGTCCTAATGCATGATTTGGAATCTGAATCTGAGGTGAGGCATTAATTACTTGATCATGCTGTTCCTGGACCTTGGCTTCATGTACCTTATGTATAAGAGGATGCTGCTGGTTTAAGTCTTTAGTATTCAAACTTACTTGTGGAGTTTGCATTAAATTAGCAGCCTTCTTAAGATCAAGGGTTGCTCCATTAGCCTGACCAATTTGCTGGCTAAGCTGTGTCACTGAATCAACCATATTTTCTTCTTTCTTTGGCCCTTGCAGAGGAATACCTACAACTTGATCTTCAAGATGAGAATTACTTCTAATTACACCCTGGGAGTATCTGTCATCTGTCTTTGACACCTTGTAAGTTGATTCTGGAGCATTAATTTCCCCATCTGATAGTCTTTGGGTTGAAGGCTCAAGAGATGCTTGTGATTGCAATGCCTGTAACTCTTGCATTGGAAAGTCACCTTCTTGCTTAGAAGATGTGTACACAGTTGAGCCAAGTTTTCCTTCAGCATAAGACTTTGAATCAGGGGAAGGTATGTTATTCTGTAATGCATGACAATGTGTAGAGGATGCAAAAGATGACTGGACAGCAGGCAAAAACTTCTGCGGCTGGGGAGATGATGACCCTTGAGTCTGGGCATTTTGGGAAGAATGCATAGTAATGTAATTTTGGGTTGGGCTAGAATCTGACAAATTTTGGGGTTGAGAGGCAGAAGAGTAAGATAGAGAAGGGGCTGTTAATGTCAGGGACCTCCCTGAGGCATAGCTTTCTGAAGGACTAACAACTGACAAAACTTGTGATTGAGATGAAAAACTAACCTGTGTTTGGCTAGCTGGTGATAAACCCTGAGAATGACCAGATGAGTAACTTTGAGACTCACTGACTGAAGAAAGATCTCTTGTTTGAGCAGGGTAATTCTCATTTGTAACTGAAGATAATACTTCTTGTTGATTGGATGAGTAACTAACTGTCTGATTTTCAGAAGTTATAGGCTGAGATGACCCAGAAAAGGTTAATGTTTTATACAAGGATGGCAATTTCTCAACCTTGCTGGGCCTGTAAACTTGTGAATGAACAATAGATGGCACATTATGTGGCTGCACTAAACCATAATTTTGGGACTGACTAACTGATAAAAGGCTTGGCAGCTGTGCTGTAGAATAGATTTGTGCTTGACCCGATATTACAGAACTCTGATTATGTAAAGGTTTGCAATAGCTTAGTGTTTGCACAGGAGGGATGGTATTTTGAGGTTTTTGGGTCTTAGTTGATGTTAGTGCTTGTTTTGTAGAGCAACTGTTTATTTTTGTAGTAGGAGGATACCCTGATGATGGAATTGCAGATGAGTAAGACTGAGCAAGTTCCACTGAGACCTGCGGGGTCTTCTGCTGCAAACCTCCATTGCTCACCTGAGTAGAATCTCCAATTGGGCTACATGGTAAAGACGACTGCCTGGATGTTTCCTGAAAATTAACCACACTTGTATTTGCTAGATAACTATGTAAGGAATGCTGTGAACCAGTCAGTTGTGCCTGAATAGATTGGGTACCTGAAGGCCGCTGATGGTGTTTAATAACACTACATTCTCGAAGAAGAGCTCTTTCAATGGAAGCAGTAGAACTAGAGAAGAGAGTTGAACTGTAGGCTTGAGGAGTTTGCTGGACTCCCCCCAGTGCTGAAGGCAACAAACTAAATTGAGGTTGTAAAAGATGGGGCGCTGACTCTTGAGCTGAACGATAGGTTGAAGACTGAGGTGGTACACTGTTACTTAACGCAGAACTGCCCAGGCGTTCAAATGCCAAAGCAGTTGGAATAGTTCCCTGGGAAGTCTTAATTTGTAGCAAAGGATCATGAGGACTTAAAATTCCACTTGATGTAGTGTTAAAAGTTGAGTCTTGAAGCACCAAAGGTGAGGTGGTAACAAAGTTTCTATTGCTAAAGGTGGTAGGATGCTGATAAGCAGAGAGGGCAGATGGTGGAAGAGTTCCAGTGGTTGGCAAAGGTCCAGTAACAAACTCAGTTGCTGCTGAGGAATGCATGCCTGTGAAGAGAAGGTACAAACATTTTAATGTAATGTAAGGGAAGGTGTAGCAGAAAATGATCCCCCTCCTCCTGCCAGTGTACTTCCGTTTCTGTTAGTTTCCCATGTAATCTCCAGTTTACTTGGGTTCCTGTTATTTCCATTTCTTAGAAATAGCTGGTTACTGTTTAGCATAGCTGGCTACTATGATGCATATTATAAGCACCAATTAATAACTGCCAAGTACTCTGCTTCTTGCTTACAAATCCTATAAAAACCTCTCCCCCTGAGCCTTTGAGGTCTGACATCTTCTAGAGGTCTGTGCCGGTAGACGTTAAATAAATCTATCTACAAGTGTTGGGTGATGTTTCAGTGTTTCTGTTTGTCGTAGCAAAGATACAAAGATTTTAATGTGATTTATAAACATATAAATAAATGTTTTCATAGTAATAACATATAACCCTCAACCTACCAATATATTTATTGGCTGAAAATCCTGAAAAATTAGTTTTGTATCTAAAATTTGAAAATTACATTTCAAAGTATATAGCTTTCTTTCTTAAAGTAAAAAGTTATAAAGGTAGCATCAATTCATATTTATAACTGTAATATAAGTGAGCTTGTATTTTGTTGAACAAAGCCATATGAAAACAAACCAGGAAAAATAAATGTAGTTTCTAGTGATTAATATACCCCAAGTTCTCAATGCAAAATACCAATAAATAATTGAAACCAAACCAAGACAAGTAAAAGTAACACTTCCTTTTACCAGAATATACTTATTTTAAAAATCTCTTGCAGGGCCAGGGATTTAGCCCAGCAGTGTAAGCACCTGCCTGGCGAGTGCAACATCCTGAGTTTGATCCCTGGTAACCGCCCCCCCCCCCAAAAAAAACCTCTTTTATTTCAGTATTGGTTTTCTATGAACAACTTCCAAATAACAATACATGTAAATGCATTATGAAAGGATTATCAGAAAATAACAAGGTTACCATTTCAGGACAGCATTTTTTTTTTTGAGCTAGGATCTCCCTATATAGTCCAAGCTGGCTTTCAACTCACTATGTAGGCCAGGCTTGCCTCAAACTTGCAGCAATTCGCTTGCCACAGATTCCTGAGTCCTGGGATTACAGAGGAGCATCACCACACCCAGCTTAGAGACCATTCTAGCTATATACAGAAAGAATAAAAATATGTACACTGTTGTGACCCAGAAGTCCCACTTCTAGAAACATTGTGCAAGGTATTCATTACAGCTATTTCTAAGCATAAATAACTAAAATGTTCAACGACAAGACACAATTAAATCATTAGGCCATATCCTAAAAACCAATAGTGATTAGGTATATATATAATGGGTGGTCAAAATACACAGTGAATGATTACATTTCAAAAAATGTGTCACAATAAAATGAGACACTGCCATTAATTCCCTTCAAAATGCTTCCTCTCATTTCGAACAGCCTTAACCCATCTTTCTCAACATTTGTCATTAGGAGGTATGATAAAAACCACCGTGAATGCTGCTGCCAAGTACTCTGCAATGTATAGGGCTGGTTGATAAAAGCATTACATTAATTCATTGGACATAGCACCATAAGACTTCTGGCTCATCTTCAAAATCAAAATGTCTATTAAAGGTAAACACTCTGAACTGATTCAGGACGTCAAGAGACCCACAACAATACAACTAAGACCCTCACAAAAGCACTTCCAGAACTGCTACACAAAGTTGCAAGAAGAGGATAGATACATGCATTCAAAGCAAGGGAAAGTATTTTGAGGGGGGATTAATGGCAATGTATCTTTTAATGTAATACATTTTTAAAATTTAAACATTCACTGTGTTTTTGTGTTTTAACACAAAGATAACCAAAAAATAAATATCAAACTGGTAACTTCTCTCTAAAAGTGTGAAACTGGCATTAGGAACTATCATTTTCCCCTTTATACACATTTTTTTGTTGTTTACATGTTTTATAGTAAATGTCCATTAAAATTTTTATTTCCAAGGTCTTAGGTTCAATGATAATTTTTCTTTCATTTTGGCAAAATGGGAGAACAAGAGTCTCTGTTCCCTTGAAAGACAATTTCTTACTCTATTAAAAATCAAAATAGTACTGCTAGTACAAAGATAAAGATTCTAGTGCCACTTAAAAGAACACTCAAAGGTGCTACAACAGATTTCTGAGATTTATCTACTTAAAAGTCCCTTACTCTAGCAATGAGAAAACTATGTTCCACAGAGGTAATGTGACTTGTCAAAGATTACAGGGCTACTCGATGGTTTTCATGAATTTCTTATCAACTTACTCTACTCCTCTTTACCAGGTATAACTTTTTGTGTGTTGTGGGGAAAGGCTTAAAATATTAAAGGTAGACAGTAGTGAAGAACTGAAATTTGACTGAAGTTACAAATAAATAATTGATTTGGTTATAAAGGTTATTTTACAGCTAAGAATATGTTTTCTGTGAAATATATTGCACTGGCTAATGAACCCACTGTTGTTACAGTAGTAACTGACACTATACAGTTACACCTAGAATAAAAAAAAGGAACTAGCTACTAAGGTTGGAGAGGGCCTTAAAACAGTGGGTAGTGAGTTTCTATTATTTGAAAATCTTCTATCCTGTTGAGCAATAAAGTATTTTTCTCATTTGACTGACTTCTGGACCACAGATTAGCGAAGAGTCACAGAGGCTAGCAAATTTACCACAGTATATCAACGGAAGACACTGTGAAAGGCACCCAACACTCATGTTACACTCTCAGACATTCCAGCTAAAGATGTTCCTTATCCTAAAGGGGTATGGTGGTGCACACCTATAATCCCAGCACTTGGGAGGTTGACACAGAAGGATCTCACTTAGTTCAAGGCCAGCCTGGATGACACAGTGAGACCCTGCCTCAAAGAAACAAAAAAGAAAGATGCTCCTTATCCTGACACATTAACACCAGTACCTTCTTCCCACTAATAGTATACTTGTGTATGTATGTTCTTATATTGTTTCCCAAAGAAGGTATACTAGTTAGGTCCAGTTAAATGTGCACAAAAACTTACCATTTTTAAAAAATGTGTCCTTATGACAATACAATTTGTGGTGCTCTGGTAAAATGAAGATTATTGAAATTTCTACCTGACTAGCCCAAGAGCCCAAGGCCCTTCTGATGCAGTTCAATTATAGACCCAGATACAAATTATAAAAGCAAATTTTTAAACAAAAAAAAAAAAAATTTTTTTTTTGAGACAGGGTCTATGTAGTCCATGCTGGCCTCACTCACAGTGATCCTCCTCTTGCCCCAGCCTCCTAAATGCTGGGATTACGGATGTATGTCATCATACCTGGTCAATTTTTTTTTCCCCCAGTACTGGGGATAAAACTCACAACCTTGGGCTTGCCAGGCAAGCGCTTATACCACCTGAGCTAAATCCCTGGCCAACCTGGTCAATTTTTTTAAAATTTGAAATCTAAAAAAATTAAAACCAAGCCTACATAGTCAAGAATGCTTTACAGAAATTGTTGCCTCAGAACTGAGTTAAAAGCCTTCCTACCTTCTTTAAAAGTCAAAAATATTAACAAACTGTTCATCCATTCCTTCTTTCCTTTGTTTCTTTCTCTCTTCCTCTCTCCCTCCTTCCCTCTCCCTCTCTTTTTTTCTAAGAGTAGCAAAATTTATTGGGGAAAAAGGAATAGGAATAGCTCCCAAGAGACAAGAGGGATTCTCTGTTTTATTTTAAGACAAATTCTTAATATTAAGCTTCAGCACTAACGTACTGATAAACAGAAAGTCGTACATGAAATATATTTCGGGAAGCAAAAAATGAAGCCAGTCTTTTTTTTAAAAAATGATTTTTCTACTTTACACTACACCAATAATTATCCCTTTAGAAGCAAAAATAAGTGTTACTACACATGCTCAGAAGCTCTATTAATGGAATTCACATCAGAATGATAAAATATTATTTCTTATAATTATTACTTTAAAAATCGTCTCAAATATGATATGATACAGTTTCCTTAAAACAACTGCGCCAATCCTATAATTTTACACAAAGTAAAAAAGTTGGGTATACAAATAATTTTCCCCCGAGGCATGGGGGATTGAACCCTGGGGTCTTGTACCATTGAGCTGATCCCTTGTCCTTTTTTTTTTTGTACCGGGAATTGAACTCAAGACTACATGCTTGCAAGGCAGGCACTTATGCCGCTGAGCTAAATCCCCAGCCCCACCTCATCTTTTTAAGACAGGATCTTGCTAAATTGTCTAAAGTGGCCTTGAACTTTCGATCCTCTTGCCTCAGGCTTCCAAATACCTGGTATTACAGGTAAGCACTACAAATGGGTTAAAATAATTTGAAGAGAAATCATTGAAAAGTGAAATTTAAAAAAATAAAATATACAAAAGTGTATACTGATATTATTAAAAATGGGTACAATACAATAATACTAACTTATAATGATTTTTATTAAATAGTGATTTAATCTGTTCAATTAAGAATAACTCTACATACCACTAAAGATTAAATGATTCCCAAAATTAATTTTACTATCCCAGCTACTCAGCTTGAAGTCATTAAACAAAATTTAATCTTTGCTTCTTTCAAACAAACAAGCACTTAAACTGGCAAAGTCAAAAAACAAACTTTACATCAGAGTTTATCTTAAATAATTATCAACCTTTCAATATGAACTTGTTAGCTTTCATCAGACTACTAAAACAGAATTTCAACAGTAATTTTTATCCACCCTAAAACTCTAAGAGCCAGGTGAATGGTGGCACATGCCTATAATTCCAGCACTTGGGAAGCTGAGGCAAAAGGATCACCTCAAGTTTGGGGCAGGCATGGACTACACAGCAAACCCAAGGTCAGCCTGAACTACAAACCAAAAACCAAAAAATAAAAATCAAACAAATGAAAAAAGTATGTAAGAGATGCTAATTTTTAAAGTTTACTGGAAAAATCAATCATTATTGTCACTCTCAGCCATACCATCATGATTATGACATTAAAGGTACGTTTTTATTCAGTATTTTTAAAGAACTTAAAATTTCCAAAAACAGACTCACCTGTCTGCCAGGATGGAGCCCTGAATTGTGGTAGAAGAGTAGTTCCTGAAGAAGCAGCCTGAGCAGTTCGGGACTCAATAGTAGAGAGGAAATTCATCACGGAGGAGTCTTTACTGTTAGTGCTGGCACTGTTCACACTTGTCTCAAATAATCCTGAAAGCCCTACAGTGGAATATAAACCCCAAAGTAAAACATTTATTTACAAAAATTCTATTCCTATCTTAGCCCAAAAAACAATTTCTGAAAACTGAGTCCAAAAAATTCTATTACACTAAATAGTTTTACTTTAAAATAGCAAAAAATATTAACTTAACCAAGCACCATAATTTAAAACCTCCAAAGATGCGTAAGATTTCTCAATTATATAGATATACCCTGTATCAGTAAAAAACCGAAGTCTTTCATCTCATTTCCACTTTAACATTCCCCATGGTATACTCACGCCCTGCACATTACATCTGTAACCTAAAACATAAACACCGTTTTTACTTTTTCTTCACTCACTGTACCCTGGCTGGGAGTACACTTCACAAGAGAACTATACCAGCTGGCTGAGGTGTGGCAGCATATGCAGGAAGCTGATGAGAGGCTGCAAACGTCTGTCTCTGGAGATCTGGTTCAGACTGGGAGGGATGTCCTTCTTCATAGCTTAAACTAGAGGATAGTGAAAAATCAGTAACCCAAAACACACAGTCTGAACTATACCATCAAACATTTTCAAGGACTACTATTGAAAGCAGATCTTGCCTCAGTCGAGGACTGTGTGGGAACTGGCAAAAACAAAACAGATTATAGCAGTAAAAAAAAGGCTTTGACCAAATTCTTAATCTATGGATAAGTTTCACAAGTCCACAAGTCCACTGTCCCAATGATGAAAATGTACTGACAATATACAAAAAGGAACAATGACCCATCCCATAGTATTTAACTTTATTTAACTTTCCCTCAGAGGCCTTTTACTAGGAGAGCTAACAGGATACAGTGCAGAGTAATATCCTGGGAAACCAGAGAGCTGAGTTCACTGTCTAAGCTCTACTGCTGGCTTACAGTGTGATTTATGAAACTGACTCATTACTGTTGAGCTAATTTATTCAGCTATATGAAAATGGGACCAAAGAAAATAAATTCAAAAGCCTCTTTAGTCTGCTATTCCATGGAACATCAGATAAGTCAAATAAATTTACACTACTTCTCAATAACTCAAACATTCTGAAAATAATTCACAAGATAACTTTTCCTTTTAATTTTTATTTTGAATATTTTAAGCCCATAAGAAATCAAGTAGTATAATAAACACCCACATACTGTACCTACCAGTTAAGACTGAACAATCATTAACATTTTGGTACATTTATCTTTCTTTAAATTGCTTAAAATAACTAGCAGACAATGTGGCCCTGCAGCCCTAAAAACTTCAGCTGTATTTTCTAGGAATAAGGCCCTTCTCTTTTCTTTTTTTTTAATTTTATGGAAAAAAATATTTCATAACAGAATCATAGGAGAGTAACAGTAGTTAATACATTGTGCATTGTAATATTTAAAATAGTCACTCAGAGTACAAGTTATGGGGATAAAAAATTCTCCAATCAATATTAGCACAAACTTTCCTTTTCAATGAACCAAGAGACATTAGTTGTAACTTAACTTTTCTCCCCCCGTAAGGCCTTTCTCTTATATAACCAATCATTAAACATGAAGAAATTTAACATTAACTCAATAATCATTCAAAATATAGTGCATATCCCAATTTCCCAAACTGTTGTCAAATATCTGGGACTTCTGAGCTCTTTCTAACAAGGATCTAATAAATACAGATTTTGAGTTTGGGGCTATACAACTCATTGGTAGAGAGCTTGCCTTACCTCAGTTTAATCCCAGTCCTACAACAACAGCCGGTGAAATGAAATGAAGAGAGTGAGAATTTTATTTGATTTTTGTCTTTAACTTTGGGTCAGTGCTTCTACCCTGCCCATGATCTCAGATCCATTTTATCTTGATTTCATGACATTTAACTTATTTTTTGAGACAAGGTCAACTGGATCATAGGATTTCCCAAATTCTGGATTTTTCTTATATAAGGTGGCAAATAATGTCAGTTTGTCTAACCCTGAGATAGCGGATACTTACTTTTAGGTATTTCAGGTACTGCTTGCCACATCTCTCCATGTAGTTATTGTTTTTTCCTACTTTGAAATTAGGTGGGCAACTGTAGAGAATTTACAGTGCAAATATTGTATCTTGTTCTCAATAGCCAACATAACGTTTTACCCACCTATGACCCTTAATTCAACGATTACAATGATTACTTTAGTTTTAGCATTTTTCTGTAAAATCAAATAGCATATTTTCTTCCCTTCTCTTGTGTGTATATAACATATTTTAGTATATTTGAAAAATATACATCTGTCTCACCCTGTCCAAGCATCAATTTAAAAAAAATCAAAGATCTACATAGAAGACCTGAAGCTTTGAAAACTGCTAAATGAAAATACAGAGGAAACACTTGAAGCCACAGGCACAAGCAAAGACTTCCTGACTAGATTCCAACAGCACAGGAAATAATACAGTAAGAACCAAAAATGAGACTATACCAAATTAAAGTTTCTGCACAGCAAGGAAAATATAGTAAAGGGAAAGCCTCCATACAGAGTAAGAGAATCTTTCTTTGTTAGCTATTCTGACAAGATTAATTTTGTAATAGATAAAAGACTCAAAGAATTGAATACCAAAAACAAAAAAACAAAAAACAAAACCAGAGAGCCCAATCAATAAACAGGCAAATAAACTGAACAAACACTTCTAAGTATATGAAAAAATCTTCAACCTCTTTAACATACTAGAGAAATACAAATCAAAACTACATGGCATGGTAGTACACACCTATAATTCCAGCTGTATCACTTAGTACACATTAAAGTAAGTACACATGAAGTAATTAAAGTCAGCACAGTATAGAGATATCTACATAGCCATGTTTACTGCAGCATAATTCATTATAGCCAAGATATGGAATCTGTCCAAGTGCTCATCACCAGATGAAATAAAGAAAATGTGGCATATATAAACAATGGAGTATTATTCATTCAGCCATAAAGGACAAAAATTTGTCATTTATAAGAAAATACAATCTGAAGAGCATGTTAGGCAAAATAAGCCAGACTTAGAAAAACAAATACTGCATGTTCTCCTCAATATATGGAATCTTAAAAAGACGATGAGAATGTAGATGAGAGACTATTACTATACAAAAAGAATGGAATAAGGATGAGAAAGAATAATAGGGGCAATACAGAGTGGGTAACAGGGGTGACAGATAGGATCAAAACCTATACATCAAAACTCCCCCAAGAATTTGCCCTTCCTATGAGTTTGCAGAAGCCATGATGGGTGCAGCAGGAGTATGAAAGAAGCCAGTTCCCCCTTCCTATGAGCCAGGAGAATCAAGAACACCCCCCCAAACCATAAGCAATGGGCTGATTTGGAGAACAGGCTGAGTTGATAGCAACTGAGATACAAAAGCAACTAAATGCTTGTATTGTTTGACTGACTTTGCAGGCTTACGGCTGGTAGTCTGAGCATCTATTAGGAGGATAACAGTATGCAATATAGCAAATATGGGGGATTTCCTTATGTTGTTTTTTAAATCCAATATTGTTCTGATTTATTGTTTTGTTTTATTCAATGTTCTGTTTTGACTGGCTTTATTGTTTTATTTGATGTTACTATGTCTGATGGTATGGACAACTATCTTGAAAATAACAAGGTATATTATGGTAACCAATGTTGACTTTCTATTATGTCTTGAAGTTCTGTACCACTTTCAATGTTTTGTTTTGATGGGTTTTATTCTGTTTTATTTTGTTAGGATTTATGCTCTTTAAAATAAAAAAGAAAAGAAATTCTTCCAAAATGTGAAATTAGGAGGAAGGGCAGGACAAGAGTTGATAGAAGGGTGCTAAAAATGATTAAGGTATGTTATATGCATGTATAAACCTGCCAAAATGAAACCCATTAATCTATATAAGCAATATGTATTAAGAAAAAAAAGATGTGAAGGCAGGTGTGGTGAGGCATGCCTATAATCACAGGAAATCAGTCTCTCCACACACATACTACACACACACACACACACATACTCTCTCTCTCTCTCTCTCTCTCTCTCTCTCTCTCTCTCTCACCAGAGACTCCTGATGTTCAATTTATCTCTTTAGTCCTATGAGTTTTTTGTTTTTCACATGTCCTTCTTAGCACTTACAACCTTGCCTTCTAGTACAAAATGTTTCAGGCTTACTTTGATTACTTTCCCTGTCTCAGACCTATACAGAGTCCTTTAACTGGGCAATAACTTCCATATTTTTCACATGTTCAATGTGTGGGGTGTCATTGCATCTAGGACTCAGCAATGGACAAAGCCAAAGACAATTTTTTAAAAAACAAGAGTTTACACTGACAACTCCTATTCAAATCAAATACAAATTTCTTCATCTTCCCCCATTTTACACATGTATATGCAATTAGCTAAGGTCAAAATCCTAGTTCTCAATTACAACAATGTATTTATTCAGTACCTTACCCCAAAAATAGTGTAATACCATGCTACCAAAAATAAACCTAAGTTTCTGTTAGAAAGATTCCATTTTAGGACATACTTTATTTTTTTTCTAACTCAAAATCAACTTTATTGACTGAGGAAGTAGCTGAGCATGACTGCTTAGCATACAAAAGGCCCTAGTTTTGATCCCCAGCAACACAGACAGACAGATGCACAAAGTTGACTTTAATAAAGTAAAATACATTCATGAGAGTACACCCATTTTAAATACTGCATATAGTTCAATGGGTTTTGATAAATTTATATACCAGTCTAACAACCGTGCCACCCCAATCAATACAAAGACACTGACATCACAAGTTTTCACACCTCCTTTGGATTCACTTTTTTATCACATCCCAGCTCTATCTAGTCAACCACCAATAACCCCAACTGCCACTACAATTTAGTGTAACCTGTTCCAGTATTTCATGTAAGTAGAATCATATAATAAACATTCTTTTTCTGCTAGACTATTTCATTCAGCATGTTTTTAAGGTATTCATGTTGTTATACTCACAAGCAGTTAATTCCTTTTCATTAAACTGTATGAATATAGTACAGTATGTTTATTCACACACTAATGACATTAAACTTGTTTCTAGTTAGGTGCTGCTAAGAATAAACCTGCTGAGTATCTGCATACAAGTCTTTGGTAGATATAAACTGGTTTTTTGTTCTGTTTTGACAGTATTAGGAAGTGAATCCAGGGTCTCATATATGTTAAGCAAGTGCTCTACACTGAGCTATATTCCCATTATAGAGCTTTAATTTATAAAGTAGGCAAGCACTATACCAACTCTACACTTCACATTTTGTAGATTTCTTTCTTTACTTACTGAATTGCCTTTGTATTTCTTATAAAAGTCTATTAATCAGTTAGGTCTAGTGGCACTAGGAGACTGTAGCAGGAAGAACATGACCTAAAGCCTAGCTTGGGCAATCTGAGCGACTTAGCAGTGAGAGTTTGTTTCAAATAAAAAATTAAAGAAGGGCTGGGGTATAGTGCAGTGTGAAGGCCTTGAGTTCCACCTCCAGTACAGCAAATAAATTAATTTTAAAAATAAACTAATCATATAATTTGAGGCCTACCTCTTGCTAGTTCTGCTTTTAACATGTCTGTACATGAAACATAGTTTTGTTAACTATAGCTTTATAAGCTTGGAATTCAGTAATGCAAATCTTTCAATTTTGTTCTTTTTCAAAACTGTTTTGGGCTGGGGAATATAACTCAGTGATAGGTACTTGCTTTTCACTTGCAAAGCTCTCAGTTGGACCTCTGCAAAACAAGCAAGCAAACTCAGTTTGAGGATCACAGGTATCCTTATATAAATTTTAAGTAAGTTGTCAGAGTCTACAAAAAAATATTATACAGGATCTATACTTCAGTTTAGCCCAAGAGCATGAAGATGTATGTCTATCTTTTCTCTATGTTATAGATTTACTTTTTACATTTATGCTTTATGATCCACTTTGAGTTAATTATTTTAAATAGCACTGAGTCTTTAATCCATGAATATGGTATATCCATTTATATAGTTATCTAATTTCTCTAAGCAATGTTTTTAGGTGTAATGCACAATTGGGAGAGATGAGATTAACTGGGAATTGAACTCCGGGCCCTTGCACTAAACTCCATCTCCAGCCTTTTTTATTTTTAAGATAAAAGTTAGAGGCTGGGGATTTAGCTCAGCGGCATAAGCACCTGCCTTGCAAGCATGAGGTCGTGAGTTCGATCCCTGGTACCAAAAAAAAAGATAAAGTTATGTTAAATCACTAAGTGGCCCAAGTTGGACTCAAATTTGTGCCTTGTTTCAGCCTTCCAAAGTGCTGGGATTACTGGCATGCAGCATCACACCTGGATCTCTGTACTTTCTTGGTGGAATCATTTGCAAAAAAAAAAAAAAAAAAAAAAAGATCTGATTTTGATAAAATCCACTTTATTTTTTGTCATGCTATTTGATAGTATGTCTAAGAAATTATTAGTGAGCCCAAGAGCATGAAGATGTATGTCTATCTTTTCTCTATGTTATAGATTTACTTTTTACATTTATGCTTTATGATCCACTTTGAGTTAATTACTGTATAAGATATAACATAGGAGTCCAACTTCACATTTTTGATACTCATTTTGACTACAGTTTGAAATTCCTCATTACAAAAAAAATCAAATGTTCTACTGTTTTATCTACTTTTCAAGTTATCACAGCAGTTATTCTCATTAAAGCAATTTTTATGGAGGGGGTAGCGGAAATCGAATTCAGGACCTTGCACTTGCCAGACAGGCAATTATGCCACTGAGCTATATCCCCAGCCCTATTAAAGCAATTTAACACACACGCATTCCCTTACTCTCTCAGCTGACATCTTGAAAGCAATGACACTCTAGTAGCCAAAAGCATACCTAGTACTCAGATCTTGGTCTCCAATGTCATTTATTCTCCAAGAAAAAGGAACCAGAGCTCTTTGGAGAAATGGCTTAGTCTAGTACTGGGGCAGGAAATATGCAAGATCAGCCTGCATTTTCATATAGTGCCAGGAAATAAAGAATTGCTCAAAAGAAGCCCACAGGGGGGAAAAAAAGGAAATGCAGCAAGCTGCCTACAATTACAGGGATATATATCAAAGAGCCACAGAGGCCAACTAAAAAAGCTCAGTGACCAAAGGTAGAATATTTTCAACAACAAAATAAAGTTCACTGGATTGTAACCCAACATATATACTCATGAGTTGATAATGATACAGTAAATGATTAAATAAATAAAAAGTAAATAAATAGGAGACGTCACAAATCTCCCTTGATGTATTTCAAATAATTTATGTACATACTCTACCCCTAGACTATACCTAGTGACCTTCTTCCAAAGAGTATAATATTGAAGGGAGGAGGGATAACTTTACAGGATATACACCTGACAAACACTACCCCAGTCAGGGACTACAATCACTATCAAAACAGGCAAATCATGTTAATAATATTTTTTTTTCTTTTTGTTTCTGGTGGTACAAGACTGAACCCAGGATCCTCATGCATGCTAGGCAAATGCTCTACCATTGAGCCATACATCTAGCTGTTTGATTTTTAGACAATGTCTAAATTATTTTACTTTATGAGTATCTCACTAAATTGCTTAGGCTAGCATCAAGCACATGATCTTCCTGCTTACAGCCTTCCAAGTAGTTGAGGTGACAGTGCCACCATGTATGCTTAGTATTACATCAACAAAAACTACTCATCTAACCTTAGTACAGTGTTACTCATGAACTCTGATACTATCAAACAAAAAGGTGGTTTACAGATAATCTGGCTGTCAAGTATGTATTCAATCTCTTATGGTTGGTCCATCCCCATATACCATATAATAACTTCTAAAACTCTGTACATAGAGGGCTAGTAGTGTAATTCTGTGGAAAAGCACTTAGATAGCATGCGTGAAGCCTGAGTTTAATCCCAAGCATTGCAAACAAAATTCATACAGTATTTATTATCTTTTCAGTCTCAAAATAAATTTCAGAAGGTTTAACCTTGTAATCATATGACAGTCAATATTGAAGTCCCCCCCCCCCCTTCTCCGTGGGCTTCAATTTTTGCTTCAGATCTTTCCTAGGTCCAGGGGATCCATTTCCCTCCTCCTCTTCCTCACGTTGCTATATTCCAGGGTCTGGATACTAAATCTTGGAGAGGCTATTTCTCTGCTGCTCAACACTCTGCCATCTTCCCAGAAGACAACAGTTAATGTTTGTTGAAGTTCTTTATTTTTTAAAAATGTCAGATTTTTTTCTTAATTTTGAGAGGGAAGAAATGTGTCTCAAAAAGTGGGCCTCTGTTTCTAGTTCCTGTGAATCCATCCTAACTCCCAAGATTGATAGGTGGGGGAAAGGAGGATTCTACCATCCTCCCACATATTAAACATTACCTAAAGCTGAAAAAAACAGAAAAGAAATGAGCCAAGAGATCTGTCTCAATCCTTATCTTTCCAGCCTAATACTAAATTTTGATCTTCCCTTCCCTTTTCTCACACTTATGAATGGGGTATGGGCTTCAGGATAAGAAGGGCCAGGATTCTGCAGGGCGAAGTATTATCTTTTTTCAACTGCTATCATTTAAACTTTTAAAAATCTAACCTTTTTCTCAAAATCAAAACATGCCTCCCCAAATTATTCAGTTACCACTCTACCTTAAATATAAACATCATTTCTGTAACATTTTAATCTAATTTTCTTTAACAGAGAGAAGTTTTAAGGCAGATGAGAAAACAGACAAAAATCTTATCTAAAGTGGTAATTCATGCAGTAAAAAGAGAATATAAGAAAAAAAACTTTGAATGCTAAGAATATGCTCTCTTATGGTTTATATCCAGATAGTAATAACAAACAAGGCTATTCCTAGGATGCCTATCCTTACATCTGTAATACTTAAGAAATAAGACACATTCCAGGTTGAATGAATGATTTTTCCCTTAAGTAGTTGTATTCTTCTCTTTGTACTAAAGATTTTAGCCACTGGAACTAAAATATAATAAAAACAGAATTATTTTTAAGCTTTGAAAATATTATTTTAGTCATAGATCAACTTTTCATAGTTGTGAAACTATGTTGTGATTCTGCAAATAAATGCTACAAGACTTTGAACAAAACATGTAATTTTGCACAGTACTAGTTTTGCTTGTTTTTACAGTCTAATGTTCTTTGCAGCTCCAATATTCTGAATGACAATAAACATTTTTACTTCATCTATTACACAATATTAGTTAGTTTAAACTTGTACAGAAATAAACACAGTTCACTGTCTTTACTTTGTGTTTGGAAATGACATTGCATTTACAACTCTAACATGTCTCTTCCACTGACACCAACAAGCTAAGTACTTCACAAAACTATTTTATTTTAGTAACCATAGTCTGAAAATTGAAAACAAAAGTCTGTAGCCTATGAATAACCAGTCCTTATTAAGGAAAGATTTATCATAAGTTTGAAAAAAACTAAAGAACCTTGAAACAAATATTTACAGCAGTTAAAAGCACAGGCTCAGAAGGGCATGGTTGCTCATGCTTATAAGCCCAGCACTCTGGAGGCTGGGGCAGGAGAACTGGAGCAAGTTCAAAGCCAGGCTGGACTGCATAGTGAATTCACAGCTATCATGAACTACGGAGTGGAACCCTATCTCAAAAAAACAAAAAACAAAAAAACAAAAACAACACCCTAACAACAACAACAAGACAGGCTCTGCAAATAGGCAGGATAAGTCAAATCCAATTCTGTACAAATTCTGTGACTTGAGTCTAACTATACCTGTAAAATATAAGGTGGCCAGGTGTGGTAGCATGTACTTTTTTAATCCCAGCACTCTAGGAGGTTGAGGCAGGAGGATTAAAATTTCAAGCCCAGAGTGGGTAAGATAGCAAATTAGCAAGACACCATCTCAAAAAACAAAAAAAGTCCAAGGATGAAGCCTAGTCCAAAAGCCCTGAGTTCAATTCACAGTGCTGGAGGGGGAGAGGTAACTATAATATCCACCTTCATCAGAATATCGTGAAAGTAAATAATAGAGAGCAAATACACAGCAGTTAGTACAGTACCACATTTGGTACACAGTCAGTGTTCAGTCAATGTTATTATTGTACCTAAAAGTGAGGTCAACATATATACAGCTGACATTTATTGATTGCCAAGTGTTATCCTAGAGACTAGAAGATACAGAAATAAAAAGACATTAAGAAAACAGACAAACATAACAGTACAGGAAGGCTTCCTCTAACAAGAGACAGGTGAGCACTGAAAGGAAGACACAAAATTATCCAAGAACAAAGTTTTATCTTCCAAGACAAAACTGTGTATGTTAAGACCTGGGAATGTACATCAAGATGGCACATTACTAGATCTGTAAGTAATTCTACGCGGTTCTTTTGGAGGATGGAACATGAAGCACACAAGAGCAAAACTCTAGAAAAGTACTGTATATACAAAAAACAACTCATGTTTGTCTTCAAGGGAATCAAAAGCCTCCAAAGAATTTAATTCAGAGTTGTTATTAAATTTGTACTTTAAATAACGGTTCTTAACCAAGAGTGTTCACTGGTATCCTGGCAGATCTTTTCAAATTATACATGTCCAGAGGTCACTTCCAGAAGGCCTTTATTAATAATGTGAGGATGGGATTCTGCAAGTTGACAGAAAGTTGAAAACACGGCTGGGGGTATGGTTTAGTGGTAGTGGGTTCAGGTTTAGCATTGGGGGGGAGCAGCTCATTTTTGTGGTTCTCTCACTCTCTCAGATAATGTCTTACTCAGAAAATCTGATAAACAATGAGGAGAACAGAGCAAGCTTCAAAGCAGGAAACCAACATCCTACTGCAGAAATCCAAATGGAAAAACTGTATGGACCAAACAGTGGCAATAGTTATCTGATTATCTGTTAAAAAAAAGTACAACTCAGGGTAATTCAGTGATAGAATGATCACCTAACAAGCTTGAGGCCCTAGGTTCCACATTCAGCACTGCACCAAAAAAAAAAAAAAAAGAGAAACACACACACACACACACACACACACACGAAAGGGTGTGACACCAATGAGGATTTCCTGAGAAAAGCAATAAAATCATGAATCATAGTGATCACCTACAAGGCTGAACATAGTTGAAAAACTTTAATTTTAAATTCTTTGAGTTAGAAGTGTTCACAAGAGATTTGACAAGAAATAATTCAAGAAGATCAGGTAACATTGTGCCTTAAGAGTTAAAAAGAGAAATCTTAACTGGAAATAAAAAAAATGGAAATGATTACCAATTGGGTGATTTCTGAAGTCATGAAAATAGGCAGAAGTACTCTAAACCATGTTCCATGAGATGCAGAGAACACAAGTTACAGGAACACTATACATACAACCAATGATAATAATTTTCCACTGTCAAGGATGTTATGTGGAGTTCAGAATTCCTTTCAATTAAAGTCCCCCTTTTTCCTATACCCATTTAAAATATCACAGGCGTATATAAGTAAAAGCATTATAAAAATCAACTCTCTTATAAACAATATGTATCTAGTCTACAAAACAGATTAAAACAAGTGATAGAGCAAAACAAATTCATTTCTTTATTCAACAAACACTAGGTGTTATGGCTTGTGTCTAGATGTTCTCCGAAAGTCTTATGCAGTCATGTAAGGAGTGGTTCAGAGGGTGCTGATCTAGAGTGTGTGGTTGGGTTATTTTGTCTCAGCCATGAGAAAAGTAACCAATACACTAGACAATGAATAACTCACTGGAGCTATGCCAGTAAACAAGACCAAAAGGATGTATACTTTCAGAGCTTTCAGTTTACTCCTAAAGTGAGGAGGAAAATACAAGAAAACAAAATAACTAAGTAATTACAAAGTCTATCAAATGAATTAAAGTAGAAAAAACAAAGTACAAAGGCAGCACATGTCTGAAAGCTTCTGCAGAGAGGGATATTAAGCAAGCTGTGTCCCAAATTAGAGGAAGAAAAGCAGAAACAGTTTCACAAAGGCCTGAGGTGGAAAGGGGTTTGGAAAATAAGGTGAAGGAAGACCAATGGTTTTGAAGTGCACCAAGGGAAGGGGTCACCTGGAGAGACAGCAGACAAGGGCCAGACATGAAAATCCCATGCATATAAGGAGTCTGGATTTCATTCTAAAGTGCAATGGAAAAACCAAAGGATTTTTATGCATGGGAATGACTAAAATACATAAAGATACATACCTGCTACAAAACTTACTTCATTTCAACCTACAATTGAAACAAAGGATTTCTAAAATCAAATACATGTATCTTTCAATGTCATTACCATATGTACTATTACCCAAATAGCTTGAATTTCACGAAAAGTTGTTTTAAAAGTAAATGTTAAAGGGTCAGGTATTGTATAGCTGGGGATTTAGCACTTCGCCGTAAACGCCTTCCTACCAAGCGTGAGGTTGTGGGTTCAATCCCTGGTACAAAACCCAAAAACCTTAAAAAGGGTCAGGTGTTGTAGCACGTCTTTAATCCCAGTACTTTAGGAGGCTAAGGCAGGAGAATCATAAATTCAAGCTTAGCCTGGGCAATTCAGTAATTTAGTAAGACCTTGTATTAAAATAAAAAATTTTTAAAAGGGCTGGGGATGCATCTCAGTGCAAGGGCCTTGGGCTCAATCCTCAACACTGCAAACAACTAAGTAAGTATTAAAACTGCATACAGCGGAATACATCAATAATCCAAGAATGTTGGGAGGTTTTAAGCAGGATGATTCCGAGTTCAAGTCTTACATAGGCAATCTAATGAAACTATTTCAAAATAAGGAAAATACACACCCCTACATAAAGGCACACACATGTATATGTGCAACCACGCACATGCACACACATGCCAAAATGGATTGGGGACCTAGTAAACTGGTAAAGCACTCCTAGGTTCAATCCCTAGTACTCCAAAACACAAAAAATAAAAAAATAAAAATAGGCATGATGGCACATGTCTATAATCCTAATACCTAGGAAGTGGGAGGATTACAAATCTGACCCTTTCTAAGAAACAATGAAGGAAGAAACGAGGAAAGGAGTGAAGTGAAGGAAGAAGGTGGGACACAAGCCGGGTGTGGTGGGCTAGGGCTAGGGGTAAGAATGAACAGTGATTGTAAATGTACATGGGGCTTCTCTGTGGGCTAATAAAAATTACCTAAGACTTGTCTGTGGGGGCACTGTGACAATTACTAAAAATCACTGCACTGTATTGCTTGAGACAGTCTTACAGTTGAGCAATTTAAGGTTGCTTAAAATGGGAAAAGATCATGGCATGTAAATTAAATAATCCACAAAATTGCTAATATAAAAAGGAATAGAGAAGAAAAAGCCTAGATTTTTTTCCCTCCTTGGTGCCAAGGATCAAACCCAGATCCTTGTGCATAGCAGTGCTCTATCACTGAGCTACATCCTGGACCCAAAAAGGTCTGGTTTTGAAGTCACACAGAATTCACTGCATTTAGCTTTTGGGGCCTTCAATTCCACAACTGTACTATCTCAAAGTGGGGCTGACTCCTTACACACTGAATCACTAAGGTTCCCTTGGGATCACCAGACACTGGTTCTGCAGAAGAATAGGACAAGGCCAAGTGTTGTCTTCTCCCTCCTTGCATGATGCTGTGCTGTCCATGCTGTATCCTTCCACAACCATGGCTTCTCCTGAGCTCCTATAACTGTTGTCCCTTCTAGAGCCTCAAATCTGCTTCCTACTGCTGCTTCTTTCTCAGTGCTTCAATATCCCTTGTTCATTCCCATAACCTCTGCTCAGCTACAAAAATGAGCCCTTCATATAGGGGATCTCAGAAGAATCACTAAGTGAAATTATGTTTTTTCAGTGTTCACAATTGCTAATTGATATAAAAGAGGTACAACAGGTACTCTGTACCAACAAGCTATATTGTTAAAGTAAGTATGATTTCTTGAGAAATACATTTGTTTTGACTGTCATAAACATCATTAATGATGCTTACTAAAAACCTTACTTATTATGCCATACTTCAGTTGATTAACAGAATGGTTCTGCTTTTAATAAAAAAGGTAAAATGTAGATAGTAATATAGAATTTCCTGTCTAGTGGAGTGGTAGAGTATATTCAAAAAATATCTATGATTTCCAAACAATATTCACCACCAAACAAACAAACAAACAATAAAACCAGTTAGGGATACAGCTCCAGCAGCATAAATGCCTGTATGGCAAGCAAAAGGTCCTGAGTTTGATTCCTGACACTAAAATAAATAAATAAATAAATAAATAAGATAGATTTTTGTCATTTGTAATAGATACACAAGAAAAACACTGCCAAGTCAAGGCAGGTAAGAACTTTTTTGTTTTTTCATGGAGAAATAAATAAATGTGATGATAATGTGGTATATGCCTGGTATACCCATGAAAACAAGAGCTACCAACACCTGAGTTGGACACAATTTCAAAATTCCATTTTCATCATCTTCCTTTCCTTTTTCTGTAATCATATGCATTGTTAACCTTTCATGTGAACAAAGAAAAGATTTTCAGATCCAACTCTCTCTATTCCCAATATTTTGTGGTAGTACTCTTCTTTTAAAAGAAACATGTTGGTCTGGGGGTTTAGCTCTGCGGCTTAAGCGCCTGCCTGGCAAGTGTGAGGTTGTGAGTTTGATCCCCAGTACCAAAACAAACAAACAAACAAACAAACAAAGCCAGGTCCAGTGGCTGACACCTATAATCTCGGCTATTGGGGGGAGGCGCGGGGGATTATATACAGGCTCAGGCTGAGGCAAGAGGATCAAAAATTCAAGGCCAACCCGGGCAATTTGGTGAAAGCCTGTCTCAAAGTTTAAAAACAGCTGGGTATGTAGTTTAATGTGCCCTGGGTTCTGTACTACCAAATAAATAAATATTGATCAATAATAAATGATCAATAACTTCAAAGAAGTTACAAATAAACAGATGAATAAATTAAGGTTACAATACATATCCATGAAAAGAGCAATCAAATAGAGATTCTGAAACATAATCAAACAGAAATCCTGTAAATGAAAAGCTCAAGTCTAAATCAAAAATTCAGTAGAAAGCCTTACCAATAGAGTAAATCAGTCAGAAGTTAAAATTTCAAGGCTGAAAGACAAGGCTGATTATCACATTCATACAGCAATACAGAAAAAAGAAAAAGAGATTATGAACAATACACCCAAGAACTCTAGAACATGATGAAAGGACCAAACCTAAATGTTTGCCATAGAAGAAGATTCCAGCATTCAGACTAAAGCAGTGATGGGGTTGGGTGTGGTAGTGCTCGTTTGTAAACCAGCACTCAGCAGGCTGAGGCAAGAAGACCACCAGGAGTTTGAACTACACTGAACTACACAGTGAATTGAAGAACAAGCCTAAGTTACACAGCAGCCCTGTCTCAGGAGAAAAACAAACAAATAAACAAGCAAGCAGGCAGTGAACTTTCAGTGATACAAACAGCCTTCTGCAGCATGTGTGCCTGGACTAAAGGCATAGATAATATATTCAATGAAATAAATCAGCAGGTAGTTTCCCAATCTTGGGAAAGATATGGACATTCAGGGACTGGAAGCATTTAGAAACCCAAATAGCTATGTACAGAAAAGAATCTTCCTATGTAATATTACAGTTAAAATGCCAAGAGCTTTGTTTTTTGTTTTTTTGCAGTACTTGGACTGAACCCAGAGTTTCTTGAATGCACTCTACCCCTGAGCCACACTCCCAGCCCCTTAAAATGCCAATAGTATAGAACAAGAAAAGAATATTGAAAGCTATAAACAGAGAAATGCCATCCATAAAGACAGACCTATCAGAATAAATGAAGATTTCTCAGGAGAAACAACATAGGCCAGGAGAGAACAGAATGGTGTATTTCAAGCCCTGAAAGAAAATAATTGCCAATCTAGATTACTACATCCAGCAAAGCTATCCTTCTGAATTGAAAAAGAAAGAAAGCCTTCCAAGATAAGTATAAGCTAAGCCAGGCATTGCAGCTTAAGTATGTAATTCTAGTACTTTGGGGGCTAGACAGAAGGATTTTGAGTTTGAGGACACCACCAGCTACACTGTGAGTTCAAGATCAAGATGGACTACATAGTAAGACTATGTCAAAACAAAGAAAAAAGCATAAACTAAAGGCATTCATAACTACTAAGCAAGAATCACAGGAGACATTTAAAGGACTCCTATATGCAAGAGCAGAATAACAAATGAAAAACAGAAAACAGCTAAACATTAGAAAAACAATAAAATGACAAGAATTAGCACATACTTTTCAAAAATCCTGAATAAAAAAGATCTTAATTTTTCAATTAAAAAACACAGATTAGCAGACTGAGTAAAAAAACAAGACCTAACTCTTAGCTGCTTGCAAGAAACACACCTCACCAGTAAAGAGACACTGAAGTGAAAGATTAGAACACAATATTCCACACAAATAGAATCCAAAAGCAAGCAGGAGTATCTATACTTATTTGACAAAGCAGACTTCATAACAAAAATAAGAGGCCAAAGTCACAATGTACAAGCACTTAATACTGATGTGTCCAATTTGATAAAACAAACACTATTTAATATGGAAGTGCCATGCCCTGTGAGAAAATTTGCTGCAGATAGGGAAATAGGAAAAAAGCTGTTACAGACAAAATTGACACCAATGGAAGAGCCACCACAGAGCACTGCATCAGAGCACCCAGTTCCAAGAAGTCTAAGAACATTTACACTGCTGCCCATCGCCATACTATCTCTGCCCCCAGATTCCCATGAGGCAAACGACTCCCTGACAACGACTTCCAACACCTAGTAACCATTTCCTTTCTTCAATCTGTGCCTCTCCCTTTTTGGATTCATCCCAGTGCACCTGAGCCCCCATACCCAAGCTTGCACGGAGGCCTCCTTCATAAGACAGGCCCAATATAGTAAAAGTGGGCAACTTCGATATTCCACTCTCAACAAATGATGGGAAATACAGACAACAACCCACACAAAACAAAACAAACAAAAAACCCCCAGAAATATCAGAGTTAAACTACACCTTACATCAAATGGTTCTACTTGACATCTGTAGGGTACATTTTTTTCTAGCAGTTCATGAGAATTTCAACAGAACACAGTTTAGGCCAAAAAAGCAGGTCTTAACAAAAAATAAAACAAAACAAACCAAAAATAATCTCTTGCCCTCTTATCAGATCACAATATAATAAAATTAGAAAGCATTAGCAAGAAAAACTATAGAAACTATACAAACACATGGAAGACTATTATTATTATTATTATTTTGGAGACAGGGTCCCACTATGCAACTTAGTCTGGCCCTGAACTCACTGTGAAGCCCAGGTTGGCCTCAAACTCATGGCAAATACTCCTGCCTCAGCCTCCCAAGTACTGGGATTACAGGTGTGTGCCCTCATCTCTGTGGAAAGATCATTTTTAAAATGATTATTGGGTCACTGAAGAAATCAAGGGAGAATTTTCTAAATAGAATCAAATGAAAATGGAAACACAACATGCCATAGTCTCTGAAACATCATGATGACAGGAGGGTAGTTGATAGCTGTGAGCGCCTATATTTAAAAATAAAAATCAGAGATCTCAAAATACATACATTAACGGACTCATAGCTGGGTGTGTTTGCGCAAGCCAGTAATTTTGGGAGGCTGAAGCAGGAGAAGCACCCTGAGTTTTAGGCCAGCCTGGGCTAGTACGAGAGTTCAATGCCAGTTTGTGCTATATAGGAGACTGTGTCTCAAAAGGCCCAAACCAGACCAAAATAAAACAAAAAAATTGAAGGATAGATCTCAAGATCTTAGAAAAACAAGAAAAGACTAAAGCCAAACTAAATGGAAAGAAATAATAAAGATCACAGCTGAAATTAATGGACACTAAAAGAACACAAAGAATCAATGAAACAAATAATTGGTTCTTTGAAAAAGCAAGTAATTATATGGGAAAATGTTCAACATCTTTAGTTATTAGAGAAATGTAAATGATGACTACATTCAGAATCTATCTTGGGCCGGGGGATTGGGCTCAGTGGTATAAGCACCTGCCTGACAAGTGCGAGGTCATGAGTTTGATCCTCAGTACAAAAAAAAAAAAAAAAAGTTGTCTATTTGCCTGGGATTTAGCTCAGTGGCTTAAGCACCTGCCTGGCAAATGCGAGGTCCTGAGTTCAATACCCCGTACCAAAAAAAAAAAAAAAAAAATTCTATCTCATCCCAGTCAAAATGGCAAGCATCATGAATACCAAGTAAGGCATAGCACATATGCCTGTAATCCCAGCACTTGGGAGGTTGAGGCAAGAGGACTGCCTTAAGCGTAAGGCCATCCTGGGCTAGAGCAAGACCCTGTCTCAAAAGACAAAACAAAACAGAACAAAAAACCACATATACACAAACAAACAATAAATGCTGGTCAGGATGCAGGGAATAGGAATCCTTAATTACTGACAATATAAATTATACAGCCACTACATTTATTCAAAGGTAAGACAGCAAGATAGGATTCTATGGTTATGGTTCTGGAAAAAAAAAAATCAAAAAGTACATGAGTGGAAATACTGAAATTAGTATACTGCATAATATTGCTGCTAAAAATTTCTGGATTTTTCCATACATTGTGATAACCTTTCAATCTAACATAAGCCCATGTGTCTACATTTCTCTATAAACTTCTAGCAAAGGTATACATTGGGAAAATGACTCTAATTTTAAAATAAATGCAGACAGGGCCTCCCAGAAAAAACATTTAAGAATCAGAAGACTCAACATTGGGTCTACCATCACTAAATCCTCTTCTTTTCATTGTCAATTCTGCTGTATTCTACAGCACTCTCAAGGCCTCTACTCTCAAAGGAGTTTTCCTTGCAAGCCAGAACAGGTTGTGATTAACACCTAAGTCACATTTTTGGGGGTCAGATTCTGCCTTTGTCATGTAACAGCAGTGCTGGGCCTTGGATATATTACTTAACCTCTCTGTACTTAAGTCTCATTGTTTATGACAGACTAACAGTAGTATCTATATTATAGTTAATGTGAAGAACTAGAGATAACACATAAAATTACTAGAACAGTACCTGGCACTTAACAAGTATTTAATAAAGTGCTGTCACAACAACTAAAGCTCAGTTCTTAGCTAAAAGGCTAAGAATAAACACTCTTCATCTGTCAAAATCTTGATCTCTTAGATTCCTCTACCATCTTTACACAAACTTCTAAACTCTCTTTCTGGAATTGTCAGCTATGGACAAATACCTTGAAGAAAATAAACATTGGAATAAAGAAGGCTTGGGGCAGCTACTTTAGATGTAGTGGTCAGAGAAGGTTTGGGAATATCAAGAAGCCAACAAGAATAAGAGCCAAGTCAGTTTCTCAGCTTAGTCCTTGGAGTAGCAACATTAGCATCACCTGGGAACTTACTAGGAAAATTCTGAGACTCAAGATCAATGATTCAAAAATTCTGGAATTATGTCCAGTAATTCATGTTTCAACAACTCTTCTGTGTGATGAAGAGCAACTGATCTACACAAAGATCCTATCAGGAAAGGGAAATGTCAGATTTCTTCTTGTTTTAGGACATTTAAAAATTGCTATTTCCTCAGGAAGAAATTTTTTTTATTTGCTTGCCTCCCTAGTCTGAGAAAGTTAAGTTACACAAGAACAAAGATTTTGTCGGTGTTGTCACTGAATCCCCAATGCCTAGAAGAATTGTGTGGCATTACTGGTTGGCCAAAACAAACATTTTAATTTTTGCAAAACAAAAAAACAGTAATATGTAAAGATAAAAAATTTAAAAACTGTTTACTGCATCATACTAGTCACTCAGCTCAAAATTTACTCGCCTCCCTTTTTTTAATCTTTTAACATGCTCTCTGCAACCTTGGACAATTTGCTCCTTATCTCTTTCACATTCATTAAACCAAGATCACTACCAACCTACTACCTACCTCCCTTCCGTCTGGTCTGGTGAACTGCCTCTCATCTGGTATCCCATTTCCTATCTTTGCCAATTCTAATTTATTCTGTGCTTGACTGCCAACTGCTAAATTAACAAGACACTTGTTCACATCACCATCCTTAAAAGTCTTTCAAAACTCCCTATTTTAGAGACTAAATTCAAAAATCTTCCTAAAAATCTAACATCTGCACTGATGTTACTCTGTTGAGTTCCCCAATGAACCACACCTTTGTATTGGCCTCTCACACTTAACCAGGCACTTCACTGAGGACTGCATTAACCAACAGTGTGGCAGAAGTGATACTGGGCCACTTCAATGCTTAGACCTTAACTGACCTAGTAGACCCCACTTCCTTTCTCTTGAACACTTATTGGAAGCTCTTTTGTGCCTACCTCTTGTTTCTACCTGACAAATGCTTCCATGACTCCCCTGAATTAGGTACCTTTCTCTGCTAAGTACAAAAACATATTCGTTTTTCTCAAAATAAACAAATAGTATACCCAATAGTACAGCTATTTTAATTCATTAAATGTTTGTCATTTATGATGTGTCATTACTAGCAATAAATACTGTACATGCTATTCTAATGCCTCTGTATATAAAGTTCCATATGCTAAATACTCTTCTGAGGCTGGACTTGTAGCTCAGTTGCAAAGCACAAACCTAGGATTCACAAGGTACCAGGTTCAATCGCCAGGCACCACAAAAACAAAAAAGCACTTTTTTTTGGTTATATCATTTAATCTTTATGAATCCTAAAAAGTATCTTCATTTTATAAAGGCAGCTGAGGCATGGTGAGGTTAAGAAACTTACGTGATATCATAATGCAAGTGGCGAAATCAAAATACAAATCCAAACAATCTGACCCCAGAGCTTTCACTATCAACCACTATTCTATACTGGCATGCGTTTCACACATGTGAAAAGGACAGATCTCATGAAACACGCATTCCAGTAGTGGTGATTAGTGATGGGGGTTAATACCAAATTAACGTACAAGCAAACAAAATTACTTCAGAAAAAGATAATGCTATGAAGAGAAGAAAAAGAAGCATGTGATATGAAAGCAACGAGGAACAGGACAGTCAGAAGAAACACCTGGATAAAACATCTGAATATCCAGAAGCAGCAAAGCAAAAACCTGAAAAGAGAACTATAGGTGAAGAGAATAGTCAGTGCCAAAGTCCTAAGACACAAATGATTTTTAGCACATTTCAGGAAAAAATGAACTAACAAAAAACATAATGTGACTAAAAGATGGTGTTAAGAGTAGAATGAGATGTGGCTGGAGAATTAGTGGAGGCTCGGACCATACTGGGCCTTTCAGGCCAAGGACTCAGATTTTACTGAGTAGCTGTAAGATTTTAAGCAGGGTGATTTATATTTTGAAATTAGCTCAGGTGGTTGCATACTTAAATTCTAGAAGGTCTAAACAGAAGCAAGGAAAGCAGTAAGAAGCAACTACAACAGTTCAAGTAGGAAATCATGGATGGATCAAATCAACAGAATTTGTTGAGGGACTGGATATAAGAAAAAAAACAGATGGTGCCAAACTATTAGGGTCAAGCAACAACACAAACTGAGGTACTATTTACAAAAATTAAAGGACTTGGTTGGAGATTATACTGATAATCATGTTTTGTGCATTATGCTCAAAGTACCTTTTCAATATCCAAGTACAGAGGACCATTGAGTCCACTGGCCTCACACATGAACAACTTGGGTTATGATCGGAATTTTAGGCTTAATTTAAAATTAACCAGTCTTGAGTTATGACACAACTGCCAGCTGCTGGTAAAGCTATAAACAAAGACTCAAATGTTAGAAAAGCACATGTAAGCATGTGTCAGTCTGATCCCAGATGCACTTGTTTGCTACCATGATTTCGGTCAGTGCTTTACACTACGATTACCGCTATCAAAATGGCCCCCAAAAAGCAAGAAAAGAAGCTAAGAAAGAAAGGGAAAGAAAGCAAACACAATAAAGAAGAACAATGTTAAAGAAAAGACAGAAACAGACAATCTTAGGCCAGTTTGCAGTTCTAAAAAGGTTGAGATGTACTGAGCAAAAGCAGGTCCTAGTGGGCCATAGTCTCACCCATGGAGAGAAAGGACACCAGAGAGCCAGATGCGCAATGTTCTCATGGAAGGGGACTCTCCTTCCAAACAATAACCACCTTCGCTTTTATCCTCCCTTCCTGTAAGCCGAAGATGTCAACTTGAGCGCTGAGTATGGTATGAAATTGTTGTTTCTGGTAAACCAGGCACATTTTATAACTTCTTGGTGAATAACACTAGGAAAATTATTGGTGTTTCTGATAAATTGCACACACTGTACAACACTTTTTATTATGAAAAGGTTAGTTAAGGGGTGTTGGGAGGTTTGGAATGCATTATGGGTACTCCTATTATTTCTTATAGGGAAAAAGTCTTGACTTACAGCCAACTTGAGTTACAACCAGCCCTGTGGATGAATTGAGTTTATAAGTGAAGAGTTCGCTTCAGAGATATTAGATGCTAGTCACAAATTTAGATATAGTTATAAACTTAAACATCATTTGGTATATGGCAACCTTGCTTAGAGCAAAAGAAGAGGAAAAAACGATGGAACTCCAATCTCATGGGCTCTTTAACATTTAGCGGTCAAGCAGAAAAGCAGCAAGTATATCACCCTGGCTTCTTTATATAAGGTTTTTTTTTTTTTTTGGTTTTGTTTGTTTGTTGTTTCTTTTGAGACAGTGTTTCAATATATAGTTGCAGGCTGGCCTTGAACTCACTTATGTAGTCCAGGCTGGCCTCATGACAATCCTACTGCCTCAGCCTCCCAAGTGCTGGGATTACAGCATGTGCCACCACACCAGGCTCTTAAATTCTTTACAGGCAGGCAGTGTCTTTTTCACTTCTGTGGCATCCCACAGAACTTAGCTGAGTTAACAGAAACTTACAGATACTCAATATACGTTCATGAGTGAATGAACGCTCACCATTAGATTTCTCGCGCTTGCACTGCAAAAATACAGTATTTGAGGTAAAAGGCAATAGGATCTTAGGCATCCAAATTTCTTTTTAATGAATAAAAAAAAAGTTGGATTGTGTTTTTTAGGCATATTTTAGTACTAATTTTTCCAGGGAAACATAGCAAGGACATAAAAGGCAAACTGTGAACTGTCTCTACACTTCTACTCAATGATAATCACAAACATCTTAAACTCTTTTTCTTGTTTCCTACAATAGGACAGAGAGAGAGGGGAATGGCACTAAAGGCTGCAAAAGGTGCTTCCAACTCCCACAATAAGCAGAGTTCTAAACATGTATTCAGTACCAACTGTATGTCAGGCATTGAAGTGAAAGTACTAGAAATAATACAACAAAACAGACAATATTCCTCAAAAAACTTCCATTCTAACTAAGGAGGAAGGTAACTACTACATGAAGAGCATAAAGGCATATAATTACATTTCTAAGAATGATATGAAAGTAAAATGTACTGTGGAAGCATGCCACTGCACAAAACATTAGTGCAGTAAGTTCCTAACATAAGATGTCGTATCTAGGGCTGGGGATATAGCTCAGTGGCACACTCAGTAGCCCAGTGCTTGCCTAGCAAGCACAAGGTTCTGAGTTCAATTCCTGGTACAAAAAAAAAAAAAAAAAGCTTCTGTATCTATGTTAGGTAAGTATTTAACTTAAGAGCTGTCAGTTTGGGAAATGGGAATATAGTGAGAGGTAGCCAGGTTGACAAAGAACATGTATTAAGGTCTTATGTATAAAGAAATTTAGGACAATCCAAATCCTCAAATTTAAAATGGGCCAATATATGCTGAGCCACACCGCTCACATTACATTTTCTAAAGTTTAATCCTATGGTGTAGAAGTAGCACTGGAAGCGCTTTAAGCAAAGGAGCATTAGGATCAACTACTTTGGACACTATGAGGAAAATGAAAAGTTTCAAGGTGACTAAGAAGCTACTTTGTATCAGTGTGGAACACTAGAAACAGGAGAAAGTGGAGATCCCTCCAGATGAGGGGCAAAAGCAGTAGGCCAGCAAAGCAGAAGGAAAACTAGGAAAGTTTAGTGGAATCAAAGTGAAAGGAACAATGTTTCACTTAGGAAATGGTCAACAGTGACAGAAGACACTGAGGAAGGATACTGATGCTTAGGGGGAATTTCAAATGATACCTCTATACCAGGGCACCACTGGATACTGATGCTTAGATTTCTAGGCCAGCTCTCAGACTTCAATATGGATGGATTTAACTTCAATATGGATGGATTACAGCATTAAACTACTTTAGTTTATCATGAATCAGTAGAGGTGTTACATAGACACAAGAAACACAATGCAGCCAGGTGTGGTGGCACACGCCTACCATTCCAGCACTTGGAAGCCTGAGGCAGGAGGACCGCTGTGGGTTCAAGGCCAGCCTGAACTACATAGCCAGACTCTATTTCAAAAAGCCAGAAACAGGAACCAGGGATAAAGCTTGGTGGCACAAGGCCTGCCTGGCTAGTGTGAGGTCATGAGTTCAATTCCCAGTACCAAAAGAAAAAAAAAAAAAACTCAAAACAAAAAAATAAAACCACCACAATGAACACCTTTAAATCTCAGCTCTTCTACTTACAGCTTTGTCTGTGCTCAGTTTCCTTATTCATAAAAGTTAAAAAGAATCACCTCAAACAATTCTTATGAGATTTAAATAATATGCAGGCCAGGGATTTAGCTCAGCGGCATAAGCGCCTGCCTGGCAAGCACGAGGTCCGGAGTTCAGTCCCCAGTAACCCCCCAAAAAACAAAAAACAGTGACTTAAACAATGACGAATACAAATTAGTTGCTCGAGTTAAATGACAGCTATTATTACAACAAGGTTTCTATGAGAAAATACTTTCTAAACTCTTAACAACAGAAATTCATTTGAAATAATCTTTCATTAATTTGGGATTGTTTTTTATGAATTTAATCTTTGAGATTTTTTCCCCTGAAAACTTTGAGGGAAACTCTATTTCAAAACAAAACAGAAGTAATTAAGAGGCTGGGGATGTTGAGATCCTGGCTCAATGCCCAGTGCCAAAACATCTAAAAAAGCTTTTTAAACCAAGCATAGTGGCACACATCTGTAATCCCAGTACTCAGGAAGCAGAGGCAGGAGGATCAATGCAAGCTGAGGCCAATCTGGACTACACAGTATGTTTAAGACCAGTCTAAACTATATAGTAAGCCCGCCTTTCCAAAACAAACAAACATAAAATTAAAAAAAAAAAAACAAACCCAAGATATCGAACTCATTACCTCATGCTTGCCAGGCAGGTGCTCATGTTGCTGAGCTATATCCCTAGCCCTTTTTAAATTTATTGAAACAAATATTCTTCACATAGAAGATAAACATTGTAAAGAAAAGCTATTTTGAGTTTTTGGATAAGTTCCTGGCACACTCACTATACATTCATAATATGATCAGAAAGAGACATACATATTAGGAATCCTAAAAGCATGTGGCAAAAAAATTCCCAGACTTTTAAGTCAGAGAAGTAAGAAACAAATATAAATCTATTTAAAGTATTCAGTCACTTTTTAGTGCATATTCAAATATAAGCATAAGACTTGTCATCACTTTTACTGTTCTGTACAAGGTATCTGACAGAGAAGGAGGCAGGTTTACAGGCTCCTGATAACCACCTATCTCGCTTCCAAAAGTGCACAAAGGTATTTATAGCATCTAAAACAGCTCCCCAAAGGGCACATACATGTTCATTCAGCTCCTATAACTGAAAGGAACATAAGTAAATGGAGATTTATATAATAGCTTCTATCCCTGAACTTCCCAAATACCTAGCAAGTACTATTTTAGAAATATTCTGGGGTAGAAATTTCTCTGTAATCCCTACTTAAGGAAAAATGCTAGTTTCCCATTCTTTATTTTTCAACTGTCAGAGTAATAGAACTATCTTGACATTTGACTGAGCTTTTAAAGACTATTGTTTCAAACCCATGAAAAACTGTTCACCAGGGGTTTTCCCATGAAGTGATAAAAATGATGCATCTTGGGACTAAGCAGAGATATACAGTAGAATGTTAGATCTGACCTCAGTGACAACTGAATGTCATTACCATCTGTCACTTTCTGAATGAGTTACAGGAAACAAGGTGACAGACAGGCTAATTCTTTATGGGTAAGGATCCCTATTACATCATCACAGCTAGGATTCATTTGCACCTTCAGAAGAAACTGCCACAAAGGGAAACAAAAACATTCAACTGACACATGAATTATGAAAAAGCTCTTTAAACTGTTACAAAAATATGAGTATGCCTCTGAAATGTACCATGTTTAGACACTTAAAAGATATTTCTAGATATGGCATTATTGATGTAACTGAAATCAAAGGGGCCATTTGCATAGTTTGAAGAATGAAACGTGGTACAATTACGAAGTGTGTGCAGCCCTGTACAGATGGCCTGATCCTAACACGAGATGTTAACAAAGCAGATTTGTGGGGGAGGAGGGAGCCTGAATTTTTATGCTATAATTTAACCAACCCCATCCCTCAAAAGTATTTTTAAAGGGAGACCGTTGTTAGCGTTTAAAAATCAATAACTTCCAATAGATACAAAACACCTTAGATGATGAGTTCTAAGTGAATCTACTTAACTGTTTTCAAGTATGTTTCAGAAGTCATTCTATACAGTACTTTGATAAGTAACATTTGGAACATGTAGCAAGCAGATTTTAGTTTCTTGCCTAAGAAATATTCCGGTAAAACCAACAACAGAATTAGCTGGATAGCATCAGTTTCATTTACCTACAAAACATTTTTTTATTTAAAACACAAAAATTGGGCTGGGGATTTAGCTCAGCGGCATAAGTGCCTGCCTGGCAAGCATGAGGTCATGAGTTCCCCAGTACAAAAAAAAACAAAAA
This sequence comes from Hydrochoerus hydrochaeris, assembly GCA_004027455.1. Lineage (NCBI taxonomy): Eukaryota > Metazoa > Chordata > Mammalia > Rodentia > Hydrochaeridae > Hydrochoerus > Hydrochoerus hydrochaeris. Next base: position 48,576 of record PVLA01004573.1, on the reverse strand, counting down.
CCAAAACAAAAACCACATAAAAACTGCTATACAAAATGGGCACATGCCTCTATTCCTAAATATTCAAGAGGCTGATGTAGGAAGATTGCAAGTTACAGGCAGGCCTGGACAACTTAGACCATGTCTCAAAATAAAAAGGGATGGGGATGTAGCTCAGTGATGGGTTTGATTCCCTCAGAATTTCCTCAGTCTCACAATTCATATTCTCAGTCTCACAATCCTGCCCCCAACACACACACACACACACACACACAACTGCTCAACGGCTGGGGATGCAGTTCTATGGTATAAGGCTACAAGAGCAAGAGGTTCTGAGTTCAATCCCCAGCACGCGCACACATACACACACACACAAAAAGAAAAATTGCTGCACAAATACCTATCATTACTAGTCATTGAAGAAAGTTTAATTTGTAAATTATCATATTGAAGGCAAAAGCTAACTGAAAATAATGAACTGCCACCAAAAAAAAAATATGGGCCAAACATTTCAAAAAACTCAAGATGGCTTATCGAAATTACAGCTATTTCTGAAAGATTTCAGCATTTAATCATTTAGGTACAAACTGTCACGTCGTTATTATTATTTTTTTAATCCCAACTCTTTTAAAAACAAAGGGCCTAAAATTTTGTAAGAAGCATTATTTCACTTTTCTTGAAACAAAATTTTTCTGACTTTCATGATTGTCCTAAAATACAATCCCGGAAACAAAGACTTGCTACTCTTTGCAACTATTTTCCAAATCCTGGAACGTGAAACTTTATAAAAACAAAGATAATCCTGAACACTAATGTATAAAGTGGGGATGGGGGTTGCGCTCACTTTTGTGGAGAAAATAAAGCAGAAATTTGATGAGATCATAAAGCCACGAAGCTTCCTGTTGGTGGCTGAGGATGAAGTCATTAGCAACCCAGGATTCCCAAGTCCTTGTAATCAGAAACTGCACCTACCAGATTCAGTATTGTTCGCGAGAGGTGGCTTTAAAACAGCCGGCTCCCAAATCCTCCACACTAGACCACGCCTTTCAGTTATTCAAGTAGACCGTTTCAAAGTGTGGCACTACCTACCACCCATTTCCCGCGAGCTTAAATATCAAGCAGGAGTCGACGCTTTAGACTGACTCCTTCAGTCAGGCTGCAGCGAAGATGAACTCCTGAACCCCCGCGCTACATAATGAAGCCGAGATGGTCTTCACCGATCTCCAGCCCCCTATTTCTTTCCAACTCTCAGTCACCCCCAAGGAACAGAAGGCAAACAGAAATTCCTTACTTCCTGCTGTTGTTAAAAGGGGAGGGAACCCAAGAGCAACTTTGAACTCGTGGAAGAGAAATCGCTTCATCTTGGCCACCACTGCAAACATATGTCACTCAGCCCCAGCTCGGCGTTCGAGCCTCGCCAGGTCCCCTCCTCGGCCCCGCACCCCGGGGTTCTCCTAAAGCCCAGCCCTCCCGGGTCCCCTAGTGTCAGAAACATGGCCCCGCGCCCCTTCCTGTCCTATCCCCTGCAGCCCCCAAGACCACATTGTGGGCCACCCAGGTCCCAATACAATGGAATGTCACTGCCCCAAACTCTCCAGCGCCCTCCTTACCCTCAACCCCGTGCCAGTCCTAGGTCTCCCCAATACCGAGTTCAGCTTCCAGCTCAAACTTCACCATGTGAGTCCAGCACCGGAGGTGACCGAGCCCCACGACTCCCGCCCAGTCGTCCCTCCAGCCTCGGTCCAGCATTAGCCCCAGGCGCCCCCACCCAGCCGGGACCACCCTTCAGGAGTCGCCAGCCGCCACCCCGAGGAGGGCGAGCGAGGGCTCCCCGTCCGGCTCGTACCCCCGACCTGAGCTGCACCCGCGCGAAGGCCCCAAATGCATCCCCGGCCTTTCCCGGCCCACTGCGACCCCGCCGCCCCCCTCCCTACCTGGCCTTAAGACTGGGGCTGCTGCAGCGGGGGCTGGAGGCGGCGGCCGGGGCTCGGGCTTCGTAGGCCCAGGCGGGGGCCGGGGGCTGCACCGCGGCGCTGGAGGCTGCGGCTGGGGGTGCGGGCGGCGGGTCTGTGAAGTCGGAGGTCGCGTAGTTCCTGTCCATCGCGGGGGCGCGGGGCGCGGGGCTGGCGGGCTGCAGCGGGGGCTCCGCTAGGGCCGGGTGTGAGGGGGGCGGGAAGGGAGGGGAGGAGGGGCCGGGGAGGAAGAGGAGGCGGCGGCGGCGGCGGCGGAGGGAGCTGCCCCCTCACATGGCCCTGAGGGGAGGCGGGCGGAGGGCGTGCGGGCGACTTGGTGCCGCGGGAGCCCGGGCTGCGGCGGCCGACGAGGCCCCCAGCCGGGATGTCAGGGAAGTGGCGGCATCCACGGCCGAGACTCGCGGCGGCGGCGGTGGCGGTGGTGGCGGCGGCCGCTTGGCCCCATGTTGCTAGATTTCCCAGGATGCACCTCCGCCCCCGCCCCGCGGCCTCGCCCCGCCTCCCCTTGGCGCCCCGTGCTCGCCGCTCGCGGGCCGGGCTGGGCGGGCTGCTAGGCTTCCTCAGCCACCGGCCGCCTCACAGGCCAGGGCAACTGCGGCGGCGGCGGCGGCGGCGGCGGCGAGGCCTGCGGGACTCGCGGGCTCGGAGGCCCGGGCCGGCGCCCGCCACGCTGTTCCCGCGGCTTCGCGGGGCTGTCCTCCGAGTCCCCGTGGGAGCCGTGCGTCCGTGCTCGCCGCGCCCCGCGTGGGAAGGGGCCGCGCTGTGCGGTCGCCGCGCTGGGGGAAGGGGCGTCGAGCGGAAACCAGCGTGGGGTGCTGCAGAGGGGGAGCTTGTCAACGCTCTGCTTGGGTTTCAGGACTTGACCCTTCAGGTTATTTTTGAGGGACTCAATTCCCAAATCGGGATTTCTTTCATTGCTCCCCCAGACCAAAAAACAGCTGAACGGACTGTTTTACTGTTCCGTTTACTCCCTTCCTGCCCCGAGCTTGCTTGGCTAAAGGACCCTTTTCCTGCTGCTAGGAGATTTATATTCAAAGAGATTCAAATTCAAACGTATTATTTTTCCAGTCCTCGCTGAAAGGGCCTTTCCCAGGGGCTCTTATTAACTGTCCCCACCCCCACCTTGGGGATTTTTCTCACTCTGGATTTTAGAATCTTCTATCCCAAGATAAATACTGCCTCTTCATTGATTAATCCAACTACCATCTGGATGACTTTAATTACAATAAATTTAAACTCCCTAAGCATTCTGTGTTGCGGTTTTTTGCTCGAGATTTGAAACCTCAGCAGGGCTCCACCCTGACATGTCCTATCTGACTTCCAAGTTGTTTGGTATGGGGTGATTTAATGACTGAGTCTGTTCTGTTGTGTTTTTTCCTCCGGAGTAGTGAAATTAAGGGATCATACAAATCGTTTGGCCCTTAAGCCATAAATTGAAAGTTAAAATAACAGCAAAAATTTGTATTTAATGATCACCTCCCTTTAAAAATCAATATTGGTTTAACACCTATTATGTGCTTAACTCAGAAATCTATCTCTCAAGATAAACCTAACATAAAGGTTTAAGTAAATCAGACAAGCGTAGTGGAAGACGTAATAAACTTGATACACTATCTGATGACCATTCAAAATGCAGTATAAACTTTAGCAGGACAGTACCTGGCAATAGATCTGTTACTCCTTCCGAAGTTAATTTTATTCAGAGAAAGATTTTGTTTTCCTCCTGGCGCCTACATCCTTTTGTTCCTATGCACTTTTTTTTTTTTTTTGTAAGCTGCTCTGCACCTGTGATGCTTGCTTGGCGCCTGCTCCCCCAGTGGGGAAGCAAAGTAAGTAGTCGTTATTTACAAATGAATTCAAACGTGTGGACACCAGTGACCCTGCCAATTTTATGTTAATTACAGTATGCATTTACTAAGGATATCTTTGAAAAGTGATTTTCCTCTGGGAAAGAATTTGCCAAATCTGAGATCTTGCAGAGAAATAACATAAATCTTCTTTACAACATTTACTCTGCTTCTTTCAGACTGGGAATCTGGAATCTAAATAAAATAAGTTTTCAAAACTAGCTACTTACGTCTGTAAGTACTTTTGTGAACGCTGAAGTTTTATTTCTACGAAAAGTGTAGGAAATGAAGTACCCTGCTATAAATGTTTTATAGCTCTTACTTTGAGATACCCACAACTAATACTCAAAGCGTGTGATGCAGGCAATACCAGACAAGTGGCCATAAAACCTTTATGGTCCCTCACACCATTATGTAGTTTGTTTATGCCACATATATCAGAGGAAAGATATTAAGGGAAAATTATAGTGAGCAGTAGTAAATAATATTGCCCTGTCACCATATGTTCCTTTGCCCATTAAATGAAATTTCCTTAGTTTGCCCTAAAAGCAATGCAAGTATATTCCCAAATGGTTCATGTATCTCAATAACATTTAAAAAATATTATTTTAATAGACAAATTATAATTGTGCATATTGATGGATTAAAATTGTACCAAAAAATAAAATTGTACAGTCATGACTGGGGATATAGCTCAGTGGTAGAATGCTTGCCAACATATGCAAGGCCTTGGGTTCAATCCCCTTCACTGCCAAAAAGGAAAAAAGTAAATTGTGCAGCCTGATCCCCAGCATCTCAGAAGAAAAAAACCTGTGCAATCCATGAACAGTTGTCATTCTGAAGACTGTCTTCCATAGAATGTCATCTGCCCTAGGGAAGATAGATTTCCAGTTCTGCAAACTTCATGATCTCTCTCAAACCATTCCCAACCAAGCTGCTTCATGTCTGATCTATGCAGTATCAAAAGTTTAGAATGGGCATTGTCGTTCTTGTTTTAAATAAAAATATATGTACCCTTTTTTGCCTGCAAATGAAACAATACATCTTCTAGGACATTTCCCAAACTCTTCCCAAGGCAAAATCAATTGCTTCCTTTTCTTTTGCCCTGTGGTGATGGTTGATTCTGCTTTCTACTGTAATTAACAATATTATTTAGCATTTTAATTAGTTGTGCCTTTTCCTCCCATAGATCATAGGTTCCACAGAGGCAGAGGTTGCATTTAGTTCATCTTTGTAGTTCCATCACTGAGTATTGCTTGTCCCTTCTATCTCTTGTCATTGTGTATTAGGCCTTAAGTATGTTTGTTGAGTGAATAAATACGTTAGCTATTTAAAAAATACTTATTCAATCCAGGGATAGTGGGGCCCAACTGTAATCCTTGTAATCTGGAGGTTAAAGCAGGAGGATTATAATTCAAACCCAGCCCAGATGGTTTAAAGATTTAGCAAAACCTTGTCTCAAAAGAAAAATAAAAGTACATTTATGGCTTGGTGTGATAGCACACTCCTGTAATCCCAGCACTTGGGAGGCTGAGGTAGGAGGATCCTAGCAAATTCAAAACCAGCCTGGGCTACAAAGTAAACTGAAGGCGTTTGAACTGCATTGTGAAACCTTGTCTCAAAAAAAAAAAAAAAAAAACAAAACTACATTTATAAAGACTTGGGATGTAGCTCAGTGGAAACCCTCTGGGTTCAAACTCCAGTACCATATAGTCCAGACTTGTCTTGAACTCACAGTGATCCCCTGCCTCTACCTCCCAAGTGCTAGGATAAAAGGTGTGCACCTCCATACCTGGCTTTTTTGGTTTTTGTGAGACAGCATCTCACCACATAGTTTAGGCTTGCTTTGAATTCATTATGTACCTCAGGCTGGTCTCCAACTGCACTATTCCTGCTTTAACCTCCCAAATGCAAGGATTATGGGAGTGTGCCACCATGCTTGGCTCAGAGACAAATTCTTTTTTTTTTTTTTGTTAAAACAGGGCTCATGTTTGAGATCCTCCTGCTTCAGCCTCCCAGATTAAAAAAACACTATTTCTATTTTAATCCTATTGTTAGGAAAGCAACGTCTTTCTTCCTCATTCCCATCTCCCATGTCCTTTGGAATTTATTGTCTGTTGTCTAGAGTTAAGTGATGCCCTACAATATGGACTGGGGATTTAGCTCAGTAGCATAAGCGCCTACCTTGCAAGCGCATGGTCGTGAGTTCGATCCCCGGTACCCAGAAAAAAAAAAAATTGAAAAAAAATATGCCTATGAGTTCAGTGGTAAAGTGTTTTTGGCTATATAGGGTTCTGTGTTTGATACACACATCCCTACACTAAGAATATTATATGTGTGTGTATATGCATGTGTATGGCATGTATATTTAACATATAATATATTGGAATATATATAATATATATATTTTCCCATGAACAATCTCCCATATTTCCCACCCTCCTATCATTCCTTTAGAAATTGAGAATTTCAACTAGTAGGAAGCTTAGACATAGAACAAGTTGTCCTTACTTTAATTTTGTAGATAAGAAAACTGAGGCCCATTGTCCCATGACTTGCTTTAAGATAATGAAAGGAATCTGAAAAATAAATAAAAATGAAAGTAATAATAAAATAAAACAGAAAGGAATCTGTTGGGGAGAGAGCAATGGAACTCCAACTCCTCTGATGTTGGGGGCCACAAATTCGCAGTGACTGGGTTTACATATTTCCTTATGGGATAAAAAGAAGAATTGGGATTATCGGTACTATCCATCTGAGATTTCCCATTGACTCTTCTTACCATAACATCATCTACATCTTTGTGAGTCATCTCAGGATTATACTCACAATCAAGATACTTCTCCTAAATTAACATAATCTGCTACTTGGAAAAATCTTTGAACCACCCCCAAAATCCCACTGAGTTTCCTGCAAATTTTCTACTCTAATCCCTTCCTTGACTGAAAAAAAAAAAAAAAATACAGGCTGCCCAGAGACATTTCTTGTTTTAGCTCCCAGAGTCTCAAACTCTGCAGAGGCTTTTGATCCTCCTGGAGCCCTAAAATACCACTGTCTCATTTCTTTAAGCCTGCACTGTATACTTGTTTGGGAGATTGGGGATCTAGGCCAGGTTCCCGATACTCTGAGGTGGCCATATTCATTAGTTAAACTTGATGGGAAATGTAGAATCTGGGGTTGCTTGACTAGAAATGTAGTTAACAAGTTCATACATTTGTGTGCTACAAATAAATCAACCATTAAGTAGTAAGATCAAGGAGGTCCTGTTTGAATATATGGAGTATATGTTTGAGAGAAGTAGGTCGGTCCATTTTGTAGGTAAGAAAATTGAGAGAGAGGCTTAGTTTGGTTTCCTGTCTCTTTTTGCATTGTGAGTCCTGACTCTGCTAGGACAGCTCTGATTTCATTTCCGTAGGCCATCTTCAGAAATTATAAAGCATCAGAAACCAGGTAAATCCTATTATCATTTTCTCTGTCTCTGAGGCTTGACCCTGTCAATCATCTTTGACACTTTCCTCTGTTGTCTGCCATACTCCTGGGGAGGATGGCAATGGAATAAGAAACACTGTAGTTAAGCCTGATTCTTTGGAAGCCACAGCCTCACTGGTAAGGAGGAAGCTGTCCCTAAAAAACAATAGAAAGTCAAAATCCTGCCAGTGAGCAGAGCTTCACAAGGTAAACCTAGTTAGCGTGTGTAGACGAGGAAGCAAGGCTGAAGGACTGAATCTCTAACCAGGAAGTTTGGGAAAGAGCAGCATTTAAATTTGTGCTGCAAAGATAGAGGTAGGACATACTCCTGACATTTTTTACTGACCGTATCTTGTGTCTCCTTGAATTGATTATAGGAAATCTAAACCTTATTCTATAAATCAGTGATTCTCATCAGAATACCAAGTATGTATTGAACATTTATGTGCTAGATCCTGTGGTACGGGACTTATATGGACTACTTTTTTTTTGTCTTCTGAGACTGAGTCTACTATGTGGTGCAGGCTGGTCTTGAACTCACTACGTGGCCAAGCTAGCCTCGAACTGGTAGCGATCTTCCTGCCTCAGGCTCCTGAGTGCTGGGAGTACATGTATGTGACATCACACCCAATTGATTGTTGTTACATTTAATCCTCATTACATACTTAAAATGTAGATATTATTAATCTCATTTTACAGAAAACTGAAGCTTAATGAATATAAGTAACTTTCCTGACATCCTGCAAGTTAGTATGACAGTGATGTACAAGTAGAGCTTCAAACCATCTGTTTGACTCCAAAGTTCAAAAGCTTGATTAAAGAGCTGCTTTCAGGTTTCTGTATTGAGGAGTAATTATATTTTCTTTTGTAATTAATAAGTACTTTGTGGGTATTTTTGACACAGGAGAAATATAACTTTCAACTTGCTAGATGTCAGATGTGCTGATTTCGTGTCCTCTGAAATCAAAGAATAAATTCCAAAGGACAAGCGGAGGTTAAAAGTAGGAAAGGTTTATTGAAAGATAGCTCTTGAAACACAGGAAGGGTCCCAGAAGTGGGTTACCACCAAAGCCTTTTGTAGGGATAATTTATACAGAAAAGTTACCTTGTGAGTACAGTGTGATTCAAATGACAATCAACCTATAGAGTTACAAGTATAGTTACTTAGCTAACATTGATTCAATAGGGAAGTGGGTTATGTAGCAAGGGTACAGGGAAAAAACAAAGCATTGTGGAGGAGGGATGGGTCCAGATGTTCTGCTCACCCACCTGGGCAACTGATAGCTATCTGGACTTTCTGGACCAGGTGGTGCTAATTCTAGTGTAAATCTAAATTACTGCTTATCCTTTAGGGAGACAGATAGATCTGGTCATTGCATCTTTATCTTGAGCCTGGTCTTCTTTAGATGTGCCTCCAACCACAATTCCAATGTCTTTATCTTTTTCTGCTGACTTTTTTTGAGAGGCAGAACTGTAGATTAATTTCTGTCTAACTTAGCTGCCTATAATGCTTTCAAGTTCTATCATAGCATGTGGTGGTACACAGCTGTAATCTTAGCTACTCAAGAGGCTGAGGCAGGTGGTTCGAGGCCAGCCTGGGTAATTTAGTGAGACCCTGTCTCAAAATAAAAAGGGCTGGGATATAACTTAGTACTAGAGTGCCTAGCATGAAGGAACTCCTGGATTCAATCCTCAATATCAGAAGAAAAAAAAAAGGCTGTATACATTCCTGAGCTGATATCCTTCCACCTCTGGTTTAGCATCTATGTTGGTTCCCTGTGGCTGCCCCAACAAATGAGCATAAACTATACAGCATCAAACCACTGAAGTTTGCTGTCTCATGATACTGGAGTCTAGAAGTCTGAAATCAAGAAGAGACCTAGTTAGCAGCTTCATATCCTCTCTGAAAGCTTTAAGGGAGACTCTTTCTTTGCTTTTTCCAGCTTCTTGTGGCATTCCTTGGCTTGTACCTATATCACTCGAATGTGCCTGTCTCTTTGTGTGTTTTCTCATCTGTGTTGTGTTTTGTTTTTTTGAGACAGGGTCTGACTAAGTAATAAGGTTGCCCAGGTTGGGCTCAAACTCTGCAGTCTTCCTATCTCAGTTTCCCAGAGTGCCAGGAATGCAGACATGCACCACAGCGATCGGCTTTTCTCTTCCACCTTTGATAAGGAGAACTTGCCATTGGATTTAGGGCCCAGCTGGTCCATTCATTGCAAGATCTTTAACTATATCAATAAGGATCCTTTTTCTAAACAAGGTAATGGTCTCATGTTCTTAGGATGAGAAATTGGACACAACATTTTGGGAGTTATCAGTTAACTCACTAAAATATTCTCTGATAATGTTTTCCTGGAGCAATTATTGTAGTGACCAAAGAGACTTTTTCTAACACCATCACTTCTTTTACAGTTATTACTTATCATTCTTCCACAAGAAAGAACTCCTCCTTTCTCCCCATTTATTGATTTATTATTTGTATCAATATGAACCAGTGGACTCTTACTTCAAATGTGCTTGAATTGTGTGTGTGTGTGTGTGTGAGGGGTACCAGGGATCAAATTCGTGACCTCGCACTTGCCTGGCAGGCACTTGTACCACTGAGCTATATCCTTGGCCACCATGGACTCTTATTTTATCCAGTGGATTTGTGCAATAAAGAATTAACTCAGCAGGTTTGAGTTGATCAAAATGCAACGACGTTTGATCTTTTCCTAGCTGTAGAGCTATAGCTTATAAACAGTTGGGATATTCAGCCAATTAAAAACATCTTTGTTTAATTGAAACTTTGGGCCATACTACATAGTTTATGCTAGCAATGTGATTTATGCTGGGGGCTTTGGGCTACGTGATATCAGTTTGATCTCTAGAAGGGTCAGAGAAATGAGGTCAGCTACTGGGGCAGTCAGCTTTACTGTGTGACTGATCCTCAGCAAACACCCTGGACACCAAGGCTTAGATAAGCTCCTGGTTGGCAGCCCTTAATGTGCATTGTCACTCAGCATTAATGTTTACCCAGCTCCATTGAAAAAATACAAGAGGTTTGCACCTGGTTTCTCTTGCATTCTGTGCCTTTATTCATTGCTGATTTTATTTATCCTTTCTTTGTTTTCATTGCTGATTTTAATTTTTCTTTCACTATAATGAGCTAAGTAATGAGTTAAAAAAGGAAAAGTTTATTTGGCTCACAGTTTGTAGAGGTTTCAGTCCATAATTGGCTGACTCCAAGGCAGGGTGGCATAGCAGAAGAGAAACAGACCATGGCAAAGCAGGGAAGGCACAAAGCAGGCAGTGGCATAGTGGAGGTAACAAATGATAAGGCAGCAAGCAACAAGTGACAATCTCTTTCTGTCCCTCATATCTTTTCCCAAGTATTAGTACCCCAGATAAGATATGAAGGACAGAAAGAAAGTTGTTACTTGATGCTTGCTATTTGCTGCTTTCTGCCTGCCATGAACTGTTTTTCCTCTGTGATGCCCCTCTGCCATGCCACCATGCCTTGGGCCAGACAATTATGGGCTGAAACCCCGCTACAAACTATGAGCTAAATAAATCTTTCTTCCTTTAACTTTAGGTATCTCTGCAACAAGAAAAATAACCAAGCCAGGGATGTAGCTCAGTGGCACAATGCCTGCCTGTTAAGTGCAAGGTCATAAGTTTGATTCCTGGTGCAAAAAAAGAAGAAGGAAGAAGAGGAGAAGGAGGAGAAGGAGAAGGAGAAGGAGGAGGAGAAGGAGGAGGAGAAGGAGAGAAAGAAGAGGAGGAGGAGGAAGAAGAAGAGAAAGAAGAAAAAGGAAGAAGAGGAAGAAGAAGAAAAAGGAAGAAGAGGAAGAAGAAGAAAAAGGAAGAAGAGGAAGAAGAAGAAAAAGGAAGAAGAGGAGGAGGAGGAAGAGGAAGAAGAAGAGGAAGAAGAGCTGGACATTCCAAAAACCTAAACTTGTGACTGGAACTGGAACTGGGGGGAGGGCAGTCTTATGAGACTGAGCCCTTCTGAGATTTGATGCTACTTACAGGGGAATAGTATCAGAATTGAATTGGAGGACACCCACCTGGTGTCAGCTGCTGTTGCTGCTACACTGCTAGCATGGTAGGTGGAGAAAAACACCCACAACATCTGGTGCTTGAAGAGTGTTGTGAGAATGGAGTGGGAGTTTGTTTTTTCTACTATCAGATTCAATTTTGTCATATGGGATTTTTCAGTTCCTTAAGCTCCAGAAAGTTCAGTTTAAACATCCTGTGGAAGCCCAAAGCCCTCTGCCAAGTATCTACAAACACTGAGGAAGTTTATAGTCTCTTGCTACACTTCAACTTTCTGCTTCTGTGGGTGCTTTTCTCTGTTCGGAAGAGATCCTGAAATTCAGCCTCTTTACAGAGTCCCTGACTCCTCCCAAATCCATTTATATAAAACATTTATAAAGTAATGAAATAAGTATGAGACCATTCATTTCACCAATTTATCCAAACAATTGGCCCTTGAACAACAGAGGCTTGAACTATGGAGATTCACTGATAAGCAGATTTTTTTATTTTTTGAGATCTGTGGCAATGGAAAAAACTCTCTGATAAATCTTGTAATCCTAGAAATATAGAAAAAAATTAAGAAAGATTTAGCTATGTCATGAATGCATAATATATATATAGATAATAGCTTATCACTTACTATAATAAAATGCCACATATAAAAGCTAAAATTTATCAAAATTTATACACATAAACACAGACCTTACATTATTCCAGAAATATAATTGAAGACATAGGGAAAAATGTAATTGAACGATAAAAGGTTATTAGGTCTGGGGTAGCTCATTTGTACAGTGTATATGTGCATAGATGAGGCCTTGGATTCAAACCCTGGAACCAGAAAAAAGAAATTAAAAGAAAAGGGGAAAAAAAAAACTATAAGCAGATTTTTTTATTGTGCAGGGTACTTTTTTTAAATTTCTGTTTGTTTGCTTGTTTGTGAGACAAGGTCTCACTGTGTAGCCCAGGGTGGCCAGTCTGTGATTCTCCTATCTCTGAAATTATAGGCATATACCACTGCACCCAGCTACTCTACTTATTTTTCTACTGCTCATTATAAAATAGCTGCTTGCTTCCTTTGTGTGTGTGTGTGTGTGTGTGTGGTGCTGGTGTTTGAACCTATGACTTTATGCCTGCTAAGCAAGTGCTCAACCCCTGCCCTTGCTCACAAGTTTTAAAAACTCAGCAGGAGCATTATATAATGCATGTTTCAGCTGACTTTTTTAGGTCCTGCATCATTCTCTATGCAGTCCTGGGACAGTTCTAACTCACTTCACTCACAAGGTCCTACCTCAAGACCCTGCTGTATATATCTGTCTGCAGTTTGCCTTTTTGGACACTACTAGAACTCTCTGGAATGCAGGCAGTTTGCACCATCACCAGGAGCTGCTGCAGGTTCTTTGCTTCCAAGAGTGCTGCTCTGGAAGGTGGTTCTCTGGAAAGGAAGCCCCATTGCTTATAACAGTGACTTCATTAACGTAATTCTTTGACTCGTTCCTCTTGTCCTCTGTATCTCTCTGTTCTGTTATTCTTGCTTCTGCCCAAATAAACAGATAAGGAGCATCCAGTTCCTTATCTCAGGCTCTGTTTTTAGAAAAACATGGCTTGCATTATTGTTTGATATTTAATTTTAGTTTTGGAATTTAACTCTTCATGTGTGTCTGTCTTTTCATAAGTGGTTTGGCCCCAAGGCTAAGTACTTACTGAATTTTCTCCTGTCAGCTTTGGATTGGTTAATAGGACAAGGCAGAAGCAAGGAAAGTTGCTAAAGTTCTAAGAAACCTATATCCAAACAATCCCCAATAATCTGAAACAATCCTGGAGAATTTATCATTACATGGAACCATAAATGCACCTGGGCTTTTTTAAAAATTGTAGTCATTTGAAACAAAAGCTTACATGTCATCTCAGTATATGAAGGTGATAAAAGTGAAATCCTAAGTTACACTGACCAGCTCATTTTTTCCACCCAGGTCTAGCAGGGCACCTACTAGAACCCTAAAGTTCCTATGAAGACAGCTTGAAAACTATTGGTCTACACAAGAATCTAGAGGCCACAGTGAGAGCAAAAAGAAGGCACAACAAAGAAAGGATTACAAATTCAAGGCCAATCTGGGCAATTTAGCAGGACTGTGTTTCAAAAGAAAGAAAAAGGGCTGGGAATATAGCCCAGTAACAAGCGCTTGCCAAGTATGTACCAAAGCCCTGGGTTCAATCTTCAATATTGAAAAAAATTGTTTTTTTGTTTTTTTAAAATTAAAGTATTGATGATAACCAGGAACAGGAAAGATAACTAGTTAATTCTTGGTGCTAACATTTTATTTACAGGTTTTCTCATTTCAATAACATTCTGACATTTCACAACTTAGTTACATTTAATTCATCTGTCATTGGACACTTCAGGGGCTTCCAACTTCTTGCTTGATGAACAATATTGCAGTAGACAAGTTTCTATGTATATCTAATTCCTTTGGTTCTTCAGAATACATTTCTAGAAATGAATTTTCTTTGTCATGCACCCCCATTAGCAAGCAATGAGATTCCTGTTGTTCCACATCCTCACCAGCGTTTGGTGTTGTCAGTATTTTGAATCTGGGCCATTCTCATAGGTTGGTAGTGGTTTGTGATGTTTCCATTTACAATTCCATAATGATCTATGATATTGAACATCTTTTCATATACCCCTTCCCATCTGTATATTTTCTTTGGTATAGCGTCTAGTTGGTTTTTTTTTTTTTTTTTGTACCAGAGATTGAAGTCATGACCTCACGCTTGCCAGGCAGGTGCTTATGCCACTTAGCTAAATCTCCAGTCCCTTTTGGCTCATTTTTAAACTGGCTTGTTTGTTTTCTTACTGTTGAGTTTTAAGTGTTTATTTATTTATTTTTTTAATGTTTGAAGTACTAGGGGTTGAATCCAGAGCCTTTGCATTAAGTTACACCCCTAGGTATTTTAAATTACTTAATTACTTTATTTATTTACTTATTTATCTTTGCATTTATGCAATACTGAGAATTGGACACAAGTCTTTGCCCTGAGTAACATCTCCAGCCCCTTTTACTTTTTTTTTTTTTTTTAAAGTGTTTGGTTTCATTTAGTGTTTAAAAAACCTTTTTTTAAAATTATTTTGAAGGTAGTGAAATACAACAGAACAAGACAGAACAAAGCCAATTGAGACAGTGCAGTGAAATTGGTACAGAATGTCACATCAGATTACCGGGATAACAGTAATAGGTACCATAGTATATCTCTTTATCTTCACAATAGTTGTTCTTTCAATCGGGTATAGCAAAATCAAACCAAATACAGAACATTATAGAACTTATCAAAATAGAATATTGAATAGAGCAATACAATTAATCAGAACAAAGCAAAACAATGATAACAATATTTGCCTTCAAAGAGATGGTAGGAGGAAATCCCTCCTATTTGCTATATTGCATATGGTCAACCTCCCAAGAGATGCTCAAACCTCTGGTTCCCATTTGCTAACGGGGAGAGTAGGATGTTTGATTCTCAGCCTGAACAACGGAAGGCTCATGGCTGCTTACCAGGGAGGCCAGTGGGTTGCTTGGTTTTCCAGCAGCCTAAGTTCCAGCATGGTGCGGATCTCAGGAGACTGGTTCTCTCCCTGGGGTGGCCACTGCTTGCCTGAGCCATTGCTGCTTACCAGGGAGTTTTTTTTTTTTTTTTTATTTTAACTTTGAGACAAGATCTCATAAATTTCTCAGTTGCTCAGGCTAGTCTCAAACTTGCAATCCTCCTGGGTCATCCTCCCAAAATAATTTTTAAAACTTTGAGAGAGTCTTCCTAAAGGATCTAATTTACTATCCTTCTGCCTCAGCCTTCCAGAGTGCTGGGATTAGAGACGTGTGCTACCACATCTGGCTCTTAAGTAGCCTTTGTATATGTTGAAGAGCAGTCCTTCATCAGGAGTGTCTTTGGCAAATACTTTCTCCCAGTCTGTGGCTCAATTACCCATTTTCTCAATAAAAGTAACTTTAAGGAGTATAAATATTAACATCTATGTATAACACACTTAGATTGAAAAAAATTTTTAAGATGGTTTAAATGCCTAACTAGAAGTTTGTGATATTTAATAATGATCAGGTTAGAGGCATCACTGGGGGTGTAGCAGATAATATTTAATAGTAATCAGTGTTGCCTAGCACACATAGGTTCCTTTCTAAACTCTGCCCCTCCAGCTGAGACTGTAGCTCAGTGGCACGACATCTGCCTGGCAAGTGTGAAATTGTGAGTTTGATCCCCAGTACCAAAAAATAAATAAATAAACCTTACCTCTACAAAAAAATCAATATTCATTTATTTATTTTGCATTAATGTATTTCTCTTAAGGTAAAAGTACTATGTTGCTTCTATAATTTAGTATAACCTTACCATATATATATATATATATATATATATATATATATATGGTTTTTTTTTTTTTTTTTTTTAAATCGGTACTGGGGATTGAACTCACAACCACATGCTCACAAGGCAGGCACATATGCCACTGAGCTAAATCCCCAGTCCCCTTAACCTTACTATATTTTGATTTTTAAATCATGTATTGCTATGGGTTAGAGAAATAAACTTAGTTTTAAGGAGTAAAAGAATACCTTCCCCAAACCACCTAAATTGTTTAAATAGTGTGCTAGCCCCTCTAGAGAAAAGGCATAGACACTATTTTGAAAACATGCAGTGCGAGCGAGCTGGGCATGGAGGCGCACGTCTATAATCCCAGCACTCGGGAGGTTGGGGTAGGAGGATTGTTGCAAATTCGAGACCAGCTTGGACTACCAAGTGAGCTCAAGGCCAGCCTGAACTGTATAACTGAGACCTTGTCTCAAGAATACAAAAAAAAAAAAAAAAGAAAGAAAGAATGAAAGAAAACACGCAGTGTGCTATTCAGATTTAATCCCTACAATCACATATGCTATTATATGCAGAAGAATATTTAGATGAAATGAACAATAAATATTTACTTAGTATAAAATTTATTTACATGTATAAAAGGTATATGTAACAGGAAACTCATTAAAATACAAAGATAATTAGATTTTTAAAAATGCATTAAAAATGAATTGCTTTTTGAAGATAATGAAAGGGTTGATATTAATTTGTACTGGATTACATTAAATTGTTAGAAAATTATAAGCTTCTTCAACAATGACTCTATCATATTTTTCCTTTTTATATTTAAAGTATCACAATCTCTGCACTAAATGCTCTATAAATACCAATGACTTCAGTTCCAAAGATAAATTCCAGATTCATTCAAATTATAGCATCTGTTTTGTGCTAAACGATGGCAGACACAGCAAACTAGGCTGCTGTTGGGTTGGGTGTGGTTATCACAGGTTCTGAAGCCATTTTTATAGTTAGACTTCTAAGAGTCAATAAAAGTGAATGAGTTCATGGAATATTTCCAGTTATGATTTAGTTAAAAATACACATGTATATTTTATTTCTGTTTACCTAAATATTTCTCATATGAATGGTAACACACACACACACACACACACACACACACACACACACAGGAGAAGTGCTTGTAAATTTCCATCATGGATTTAGAATTAAGAAACAAGATCACTGGGCTATAATTAGAGTAGTATAATTCTGTAGGTAGGAGATGGGACAAGAAAAGTGTGTTTGTTCATTCTAAACCCAGTTCTTACCAATTTGTTAGTTTCCAGGTATGCCTTAATCTGAGTAAAGTCGCTGTAACATTTTAAAGAAGATTAAAATAAGTGTAAAGTGCATAGTTATAAGAGAACAAATGCTTATGGAAAGTCAAGAGATAAGTAATAACAACTCTTATAGGTAATGTGGGCAGCTTTAAAAAAAGTCAACTTCCCTAGGGCTGGGGATATAGCTCAGTGGCACTGCACTTGCCTGGCAAGCACAAGTTCATGAGTTTCATTCCCAGTATGAAAAGAAAAAAACCACTTTTCCTAATCAAACCTACATGTTTTTAGATGATTTATTTATGACAAGCCACCAGAGACTCTGAAAACCTAAAAGTCTTTGGCATAACCTAATGATTAAGGCTTTGCTTTTATCTGCCTTAATGAAAATCACACTGCCTTAAAAGAGAGCCCCATACCTGAATGTGTTGGCACATACCTGATATACCAGCACTCTGAGAGGCTGAGGCAGGAGGTTTTGAGCCCAGGATGGGTAACTCAGCAACTTGGTGAGACTCTTTCTCAAAAAAAAAAAAAAGAGGGGGGGTGCTGGGGAAATGGCTCAGTGTAGAGGCCCTTGGTTCAACCCTCAATACACAAGGGAAAAAGAGAGACAGGAGAGAAGAGAGATAAGAGAGGGGGAGACTCATATATTCACACATGTACTGTAATGTATACTTTGTAAACAATTTAGTAGGAATTATCAGATGCATGTGAGCTTACAATCATACCTCTGTAAAACTTATAAAACAAAACATTTTCTAAATAACCTTAAATAACAGGAAAAGTATAGTACCTGGCAAAACCATATAGAACAGAATTTCCTATTCTATTTTTTAGGGCTACTTTATTTTTTTATTTCATATATATATATATATATATATATATTCTTTAATTCTTTAATATATATTTCTTATATATAGATATAAAAAGATACAGGTATAGATAATTTAGTAATGTCAGTGGGGTATGTTCTCATCATAAGTTCTAATAATTCATATGAGAGGCCTGTTTATTGGTAATATAATCTTTGCAAATCCTTGCCATTTCAACCTAGTAGCATCTGAAAAACTAACTTCATAGTAAATAATATTTTTTAGAAAAAGAAAACTACTGATCCTGCTTGTTATAATGAAATAGGACTGACTAAAACCTGCAAAATACAATAAATGCTACATAATAATTTAAAATATAAAACCAAATGATTACTTAATGGACACAGATTTATATTGACATGTGAAATTCTGTGAAGTTTCCAAACCCCCAAATTTAAAAAAAGGTGGATCTAATATCATAATTTGGGATATTGTGAAAGATTAGAAATTCGTTTTTTTTTTTTTTTTTTTTGGGTACTGGGGATAGAACTCACGACCACATGCTTGCAAGACAGGCGCTTATGCCACTGAGCTAAATCTTTGGTCCCAAGATTAGAAATTCTTACTTTTTAAATATTCAACACAAGAAATCCATAACCTTTTTCTGTACAAAGGATACAAATAAATAGTTCCCTGGCTCTATTGATTGATAGCAAAGATTCTTGAACCGTTAGAAATACAATACAAAAAAAGTAAGTTCTTCTTTCACTGTGTGGCTAGAGTCAAGATTTCTTATTAAGATACAAGGATGAAGTTTGGTCCAAGATGTAAATGAAACTATGATACCATTCATATGCTTATTCTTCCTTTATTCCTTGCAGTTTGTCACAAAGAGGTGAATGGCCAGTGTCTTTTTTGGTTCAGAGAGAATAAACCATCTAAATAACATGAATATCTTATATTGAGATGACTGGGTGGGCTTAGTGAGATGGGAGTGACATAGACTTTTTAAATACCCTAAATCCTTTTGCCAGCCCAGGATAAGGTGGCGGCGGTGAAATGCTGCGTTTTCTGCTCAGTTCCATTGCCTGCTCATACGAAGGTAACCCGGAGTCCTCCAAAGATGGCGCCAATGGAGCCGCGCTCGTTTCCTCAGGTCTTCTGAGATTGATGGAAAAGCTGCCATTTCTTACATAGGTGACTGAACAACTAAACACAGAGATAGTATTTAGGTCTAAGAAAGGCAACATTTTGGGTTGAAAATTCCACTATTTATGAATACAATTCATTAATAAAGAAAAACAGCTTTATTTTACCCACACACTCTGAAAAAGTCTTGTTTTTGTAGAAAGGCCAACAACTTTGTAGTCAGACATGGGTTTGAAATTTGACTCTGTTATTTTATGACTAATGTTACTTGACCCCATTTCCTCCTCTCTAAAATAGGGATAATAGGGCCAGGTATTTAGCTCAGTGGCATAAGTGCCTGCCTGGCAAGCACAAGGTCGTAAGTTTGATATAAATAAAATAAAATAAAATAAATAAGATGTGGATAACAATAGCCACCTCAACAGAGTTGTCCTGGGTGGACTGAATATGATGCTGCATATAAGGCTTCAGATAACTGATCTAGCACGTGACATAATAAGGACAAGCAATCTACCACTGTGCTACACTCCTCAACCCCAAGCTATAATTTAAACACCAGTAAATGGATCTGTTCAGACTGAAGATGGCTGTCTATAAAATATGTATGCATAAATTGACCTCCTACAGATTTGGCTAATAAGATAATTAAAATTCATAGTATTGACCAACTTGTGGTCACTGGTTGTAACATTCTCCCCATTTGAGTTTACGGACTCAAAATGCCATAAACTTTTCCCAACTATGTCAATCAGTTTCCCTTTAAAAACTGCTAGGTCACGTGGAAATCTATATTTAATTTTCTGAAGAATTATCAGACTTTTTCACGGCAGCTGTACCAGTCTACATTCCCACCATCAATAAATGTATGAAATTTGAATTTCTCCAAATCACCACCAATATTTTATACTTATAAAAATTATTATTGTGCTACTCCAGTAGATATGAAGTGGTGTCTCATTGTGGTTCTGCTTTGATTTGACTAACAATGTGGGGCATCTTTTCAATTATTTGTTGGCCTTTTGCAGAAATGAAAACTCAAGTCCTTTATCTTTTCTAAAACAAGGTCATCTTTTTGTTATTTTATTCTTTTTTTGAAAGTTAATTAAGTTTATTGGTATATTATTTTATTCTTTTTTTGAGCTATCTTTATAATCTATTCATGCCAGTTTATTCTGTCAGATCCAAATTTCTTTTTCTTCCTTCCTATCATGTTCTTCCAACAACCCCTAGTTCTTGGTACTGGGTACAAGTACCTAGTTCTTGGTACCTACAGCTTCTTTTTCCTCAAAAACAAGTCTAGGCTCATAATGTTATTTCTGAAGCCTCAATCACCCTGGTATCCTCAGTGGCTTCCCCTGTCCTCCAGCTTCTCCCTGCTCTAGCACACACTGACTAGGTAAACTCCACTGCACTCTGCACTGAGGTTGGTATCTTGTCTCTTCCTGTCACTATGTTCCTAGCATCTAGCATACCTAGGCTTCCTCAAAACTCTCTCCTGAAGGAGAGTATCACACCAGCACCTCTTCTCTCTTCTTCTTCCTCTTCCTCTTCCTCTTCTTCAATGGTGGTGTTGGGCGAATTGAACACAGGGCCTTGTGTATGCAAAGGCAAGAGCTCTACCACTGAGCCACATACCAAATCCTATCATCTTGTCTGGTAACTCAAGTTAACCCACAGTTTTCTGTCATTCGCTATTCTTCATAAAAGGTTAGATCTTTGGTCGAGACTCTTTTGCTTATCATTTCCTGCATAAGTCTTTGTAGGACAGAATAAACAATCCTAATGCAAAAATCTAAACTCCAACCTGCTCCAAAGCCAGAAACTTTTGAGCACTGAGATGATGCACTGAGTGAAGAATCCCACACCTGACTTCCATCAAAGGGACACAGTCAAAACACAGATGGGCTAAAAATAATGTAGAAAATTATCTCAAGACTATTGCATGTATATGAAACATAAATGGATTCTAATTTTAGACTTGTGTCTCATTCCCAAGAGATCTTATTATATAAATATGGACATTCTAATTCTAAAATTTTAAAGAGTCCTAAAGCTAAAACATTTCTGGTCTTAAGCATCTATCTCAAAATAAAAAAATAAACCCAATGTGGGGGTGTACACTTGTAATCTCAGCACTCTTGGAGACTAAGGCAGGGGGATTGCAAATTCCAGCCCAGCCTGGTCAATTCAGCACTTTAGCAAGACCCTGTCTCAAAATAAAAAGGTCTAGGAATGTAGCTTAGTGCTAAGGCCCTAGGTTCAGTCCCCAGTTCCACCAATAAAATAAAATATAAAATAAAAAAGGCTGTAAATATGTGGCTCAGTAGTATAATGCCCCAGAGTTTAATGCCCAGTAGAGGGGGTGAAAAAAAAGAGAGAAAAAATCTTGCAGTACTAAGGATTAAACTTAGAGCCTTTCCACTGAACTCCATCTCCAGCTCTTATCCCATTTTTAGTCCTTCCCTTCCTTCTCCTGCTCCCTCTTTTCTTTTCTCTTTTTGGAGACAGGGTCTTGCTCAGTTTCACAGACTAGGCTCAAACTCACCCTCCTGACTCAGCATCCCAGAGTGCTCAGAGGACAGATGTGCACCACCACACCCTAGCTAAAATGGTGAATTTCATGGCATGAGTGTCTTATAATTTTTAAAAAAGTATTGCACTGGAAATATATTTAAGTTCTATTGTGAAGTGTCAAAGGTCAGTTGCAAAAGAGGACATATAACAAAAAACTCTTTTTAAAAAATATTATATATATAATATATATATATATTTTATATAGATAGATAATATATATAAAGCTATGCATACCAAACATAATGATGGTTGTTTCTGAAAAGTAGGATTATGGATATTTTACTTTTCAATATTACATTTCTATCATATTGAATTTTAAGGAGCTTTTCTGGTGGGAGGGCAATGGCTAGAGACCAAGTCCAGGATGCAATGAGCTACATTCTAAGCCCTAAAGGGTTTGTTTGTTTGTTTGTTTGTTTTTGGTATTAGAGATTGAACTCACAGCCTCATGCTTGCCCAGGCAGGTGCTGTGCTGCTGAGCTATATCCCTGGCCCCCTAAAGTTTTAAATAATTCATCTATTACCTTTGTAGGCACAAAAATTTCCTTGAAGACTCTAACTTTCATTATCAATACATCTTTGGATGCATTTATAGCAATGAAAATAATTTTTAAATGATCCACACATATGAAAAAAAAATCTACTTTAAACTTTCTCCAAGAAAAAGTAATATTAATGAATTTTAGAGGAAATGTATGCTTTACATTTACAAATTTCATTTAGCTCCATATGTAAAAGGTGCACACTTTTATATATACGGTATGGTATATGTCTATAATCCCAGCACTCCTCAGGAGACTGAGGCAGGAGGAGCACCATGAATTCGAGGCCAGCCTAGGCTACAGAGAGAGCTCAAAGCTAGCTTGGACTACATAGTGAGATCAGATACAACAAACAAACAACCTCCAAAAAAGAATCAGAAAAGAGTTTTTAGAATAAGTAATTTAAAAAATTTTAATTCTGATAAGCTAATAATGAAGGACATACAGTTTGTTCTTGTCTTTGGAAAGAAAAAGATGGAATTTCAAGAGGTGTCAGAGCCATTCCCTTCATTTTATAGATAAGGGAAACTGAAAAAACAATCAAGAAATTTACTTTTAGATCCATAGTTAAAGCCAAGAGTTGTGGTCCACACCCATAACCCTAGCATTCTAGAAGGCTGAAGCAAGAGGATCACAAGTTTGAGTTCAGCCTGGGCAATTTAGTGACTCAGGGAGACCCTGTCTCAAAAAAACAAAACAAAACAAAAGCAAAAACAAAAACAAAAAACTCAGTGCAAAGGCCTAGGTTCATTTCCCCAATACCAATAATAAAAAAGACTTATAGTTAAATAGTTGCAGAATTAACATGAGAACTTTCCCTCTTAATCTTCATTTGGGTGCGCTTCCTCTACAAGTTATTCTATTTTTCAGTTAAATCTGTTACAAAATAATTATGAGTAGTCTTACCCTAATTATTCTGAACCCCTATAATTAAACCCTCTGGTTTCCCATTTGTTTATATTTACATTGTATTTGGGTTTGAATAGTTGTGCAATCTTCCTTTAAAATGAACAGAGCTCTAAAATTTTAATCAGAACTGGGAGTATAGCTCAGTGATAGAACATTTGTAGCCTGTGCAAGGTCCTATGTTCAAACTCTAGTCCTGAGAAATTGTTTTCTTCTCCATCTTTCCATCTTCTCCTTCTCCTTCTCTTCTTCTTCCTCCTCCTCCTTCTCCTCCTCCTCTTTTTGCTCCTCCTCCTTCTTCACATGCTAGGTAAGTGTTTTATCACTGTGCTACATTCCTACCCCTAAGTAGAACTTTTGATGCTATCTGATTTTCACCAGGTATTTTTACAGCCAATTTTAAAATTATAGTCAGTTACATTTTAGAACAGTATAATTATATATTTTGAAAAGCTGTGCATATAGTTTTCAAATTTGGAAAATTCAACACTGATTTAATACTATTATTTGCGATCTAGTTCATTTTCAAATTTGCCCCTAAATTTACCTTTATATAGATTTATTTTTCTGGTCTTGGATCCAGTGAAATATACTCAGTATTAATTGTCACATCATCTATAGGACTTTAATTTCTTATTTTTTGTCTTTTACGACACTGATACTTGTTGAAAAGTCCAGACCAGTGGTTTTATATTTAAATTTGGCTTGACATTTGAAAGAATCTTCCTCTACATAGGAAAAATAATATTTTTACCAAGTGTGGTGGCACACACGTATAGTCCAGCTACATGAGAGGCTGAGTCAGGAGGACCACAAGTTCAGGCCTAGCTTGGGAGACTTAGCAAGAGCCTATCTCAAAATAAAAGTTTAAAACAGGCCTAAGGATGTAACTCAGTGTTTCCTGGGCTGAACCCTCAGTACTATTAAATTTTTTCTATTCTATTCTATTCTATTCATACAAAAACATTGCTCATTTTGTGGAAAAAAAATAAAACTACTATGCTACCGTAAAGAATACAGTTGGCTGGTCACCATTATAAACTGTCTCAGAACTTTACAGTAAGAATAGGGATATTAAAGAATTTACTCTATAATATCCTACTTAGTTCCTGGGGCTTCTTTTGAATACTCATCTATACTTACTGGGAACATGATTAGCACATCTTATCTTAGTAACAAAGCTGAGGTCCTATAATGCAAATAATTATGGCCTTTAGGAATATATATGGGTTTTATTAATACATATTATTCTCAATTGGTAACTGTTTTTTTATTATTATTTTTGGTACCAGGGATCCAACTCACAACCTCATGCTTGCCAAGGCAGGCACTTGTACTGCTGAGCTATATCCCTGGCTCCTATTTTATTAATTTTTGTTCAATTTAAAGTATCCCTAGTACTTCAAAAAAATGAATTAATTAAGTATCAATAAAATATTTGAATTAAAAAGCCAGGGCTGGGGTGGTAGCTCAGCTGTACAGCATGTAGCATGGGTGAGGCCCTGGGCTTGATCCCCAGCACCAGAAAAACATTAAAGCAAGTCAATTATTTCATTTGTATCTGAATAGTAACATAGATGGGTAAGTCTGATTCCAAGTGACTGTGAGACTTTTTGCTTCTTAGAAATACTGGTAAATAATGTGGCAGACCCTGACATCTGCCTCTTGCTTAGAAAAAAAAACGTTGAAAAATGAAGCTGACACCTGTATTATAAGGGTCTGAAGGACCCTTAGAATAGCATCATTCAGTTGTTAATAAGTGCATTAAATTAAGCCACAAACAACCATCATGCTAGAGGGGCCAGAGAAGACAGAATAACCAAATGCAATGTGGTAGATGGACTGGCTCATAGCTCAGAATGAGGACACTAAAGGAGAATCTGGTAAAACAGAAATAAAGTCTGGAGTTCAGTTAATGGAGATGGACCACGATTGGTTTCTTAGTTTTGACAAATTGACTATGGTAATGTAAGATGCTAATGATAGAAGACACTGGTTAAAGGATACATGGGAACTCTGTAATACTTCTGAAACCTTCCTGTATATCTAGAATTATTCCAAAATTAAAAGTTCCTTTTTTTTTTTTTTTTTTTTTTGGTACTAGGAATTGAACTTAGGACTTTGCACTTACGGGACAGGTGCTGTGTGACTGAGCTATATCCCTGACCCAAAAAACAGGCATTTGATTTATTTAAAAATAACAATATAGAATGTCCTATGATGAATCAAATCTTTTTACTTGGTACTTACCCTGCATGTGGTCGTCTCTTACATCTGGTTATGCACACATAATACAAACACAGTCCAAGAGTAACCAAGAGTGTTCCCCCAGCAATTATTCCAATCAGAATGGGAATAACATTGATATTCTCTTTGCTGCCATCTTAAGAGAAATCATTTAAATAGTGTAAATACAATAACTGAAAAAGCATCATCTATCCTTTCAACAAATTTAACACATTATTAAGCATCTAATCACTGACACTTTTATTGTTGCTTTGGCAATACTGGGGATTGAACTGACAACCTTTACACAGAGCTACCTCCCAGGCTTTTAAAAATAATTTCTATATTGAGACATGGTCTTGCTAAGTCACTGCTTTGCCCAAGTATGTGATCTTCCTGTCTCAGCCTTCCAGAGTGCTGGGATTACTGGTATGTCCCATCACAATGGGCTGATACTGATTTCCATAAGAAATCTTTGTGCTAGAAAATCTACCTGAAAGAAATGTAAATGATACTTGAAAAACCCAAATTATGCTATTAATTTGTTTGTTTTGGAGACAGGGTCTTGCTATATAGTTTAGGCTCACCTTCAACTCTCTATGTAGCCCAGGCTGGCTTTGAATTCATAGAGATCCTAGCAGGATGATCCCTGCTACTTTGAGACTACCCTGGACTATATAAAGAGCTCAAAACCAGCCTTAACTACACAGCGAGACCCTGTCTCCAAACAAAAAAGGGCTGGGAATGTAGTTCTGTGCAAAGGCTGTGGATTCAGTTCCCAGTACTACAGGACAAATGAACAAAAAACAGTAAGCAACTGTACAATAGAGGTTTATAGGCTCCTATAAGGGGGCTGCCCTAAGAGGTATGAAAGTTATGGTGAAAAAACTGACTAAACAGCAGCTAGATGGGTAAGGGGGAAAGAAAGGTTGGAAAACTTGGTCAACAGGTATAAATTACAGCTATATAGGAAGAATAATAGTTCTCTTTTTTTGTTTGTTTTGAGGCAGGTTCTTGTATAGTTCAAGCTGTTCTTGCACTGACTGTATAGGATGACAGGCTTGCGTCATCACATCTGGCTTGGAGAAATAACTTTTAGTGTACTATAGCGGAGCAGGGTGATTACAGTTAATAATTTATTGCGTATTTCAAAAGAGCTAGCGGAGATAACTTTTTTGTGGTGTAGAAGAATGAATCCCAGGGAGCACTGAGCTATAAACCCAACCCTTTTTGGTTTTGATTTTGACAGAAGGTCTAGCTAAATTGCTAGGGCTGACACTATCTCTTGGCTTAGCCTCTCAAGTAGCCAGGCTTACAGGTGTGTGCCACTGTGGCTGGCTAGAAGAGAATTTTGAGTGTTTTTCTTGCAAAGAAATGACAAATGCTGGAGGTGATAGATTTGCTAGCTACTCTGATTATTAGACATTGCATATATGTATAATATCACCTTGTATCCCATAAACATGCAATTTTAGATGACAATTAAAAATTTAAAAAAAATCTAAAAGGCACCTGGGGTGACCAATAAAGACAAGATTAATGATTTCCCTTCTGTAGAAGTTACTTAATTCTATCAAAAGTCTTTTTTCATTTTTTTCTTGTGGTAGTGGTAACTGAACCCAGGCCCTTGTACATGCTAAGCACTTATTTCCCTATTGAGCACCCCTAATTCTAACAGTCTTAATTTACCTAGCATAGGATTCCCATTCACTTGTAATAGTAAAAAGAATAAAAAGTTTAGTTTATGACTTGAAATTTCGAGTCCTACTTTTACTCTGCACAAGTCTTGACTTAGCCAAGCTATTAAAAACGGCTTTACGCCTATTATCTCATTTGTCTAATATCTCACCGAACTTGATTTTCAATGCATAAATAGGTGAATGTAACTTTTCCTGTCTCAGATAGCCTAGTGTATAATTGAGAAATCTTTGGACTTATGAGGTATGAACAATAACCAAAATCAAACAATAAAACTAAAATGTATTATAATAAAAATGTATTACAATAGAGAATGAGAAAAATATTAAATTTTATCAGTTTCTTGCCTTACCTGATTTTGTGGTTGGTCCTTTAACTGAATAGTCCTTCCAAAATTGCATCTACGAAAAATATAAAATTTCTAAATTTATGTAAAATTGCCAAGTTTTGTTATTATTTCACTTGTTTTCATTGACAAATGGGAAAGCAAATTCTTGGCATGAGCCGCAGATAGGACACCAATTCGCTCAAACCCGAGGGCGTGGCTCACTCTAAAGCACTACTATCCACTGCTGCCAGCTGCTGTCTGTAGCCTGGTTAAGAGATTGCTGCCGGCCCCAGGTTTCTATACCTGTACCCTGCTGTGTTCCCTTCACCTGCCTGGGACCCCTGCAAAGGTATCGGGAAGCCCATGCATTTGAGGGCTGGCAGAAAATTTCAAAGGTGGAGGGTGAGACTGTGAACCCATTACCAGGTTTGAACAAGAGTCTGATTTTTTTTATGCCAGGGACCCCATAGTTTGCTAGATTTTATTGCAAGATATTTATTCCTTTGGAAAGACATCTCTGAGACAGTTTAAACTCAGTGATACTTCAAAGAACAGAAGCAGAGTTTGAGGAACTCTCATAAAATGAAAATGGATTTGTGAGTAACCATAAAACCCTGACAGACACAACTGCAAAGTATATTCTTTATATTTTTCCCCCTCTTGCCCTCCCTCCCATCCTTTTTTCCCTCCTTCCTTTCTTCCTCTCTTCCTCCCTCTTAGCCTCCCTTTGTTTGTTCATTCTTTGACACAGGGTTTTGCTATGTAATCTAAACCAGCCTCTAACTCTCTATTTCCGACCTCATTCTCCAGAGTGCTGGGATTATAGGTGTGTACCATGCCCAGCTGTTTCTCCACTTTAGTGGATGTTGCAAATACTTGGAAGAAATAAGCCACTGGGCACAATTATGGAAGGACAAAGAACTAGGTTCCATTGCTACCTGCATTTGAAGGATGCCTGGAAAGGTCCTTATTGAGCAGAAAGTAAATTAAGATGCTTGAAAAAGGGGAGAATGAGCTGGGACTATTTCATTTATAAAAGTAAAGGATTTGGATCTCCTTATTGTCCTCAATAATACACCAGATTTGACAGGCATAGTGTTATCTGTATGTTTTGTATGTTATCAAGATTAAGAAACAGGATTCAATTATTTTGAGACATGGTTTCCCTAAATCTCTAATTACCCAAACTGGGCTCAGTTTTGGAATCCTTCTACCTTATCCTCCCAGAGTGTTGAGACAACTGGCATTTACCATCACAACTATCTTGGGGCAGGTTACATATTTTGTATCCTTAATGCTAGCAGATCATCTGGTGCATTGTCAATAAGTACTTGAAACAGAAACATTAGCAATTGAAAAAAGGTAAAATTACTGATAGAAGAGATTACTCGGATTTGTAAATAATGGAAGCTTGAGTCAGAGCACTAATTCAGATTACCACCTCCCACACACACACACTTTGGGATCTAGGGATTGACCTAGGGCTTTGCACATGCTAGGTAACTCTCTACCTCTGAGTACATTCTTAGTCCTATATAATATCTTGAAGTTTAATTTGCTCTGCTCTGAAATTGTTTTTGACTATAATAAACAATATAACACAAAATCACAGCATGGCTCATAATTTGATAATTAAGTTAAGGATAAAGCTAATTAAGGATAAAGCTAGGTATATTAGCATTAAGGTGGTAGAAAGAGATAAAAGTATACAGCCTTGATTTTGTTTATAGCATAAAATCTATCATGAGTGAGTCACTTTCTTAAGTGTAATTTAATAAGTTTCCCGTTGACTTAACATAATCAAGCAAATTACCGTTTTATCTTCATCCAGGAAAACCTCTCTGGCTTCCTCATAACTGCAAAACTCTTCAAAGCATTCTCTTTCTAGGTTACTGGGAAGGAAAAGCTCCAAATCAAACCTATTGTACAGGAGGCGACGATGTATGAAAAAGTTTGCTTCTTCCTTTGATGCAAAGACTAATAAAGAAATAAAAAAATTCAAATACTGATAAACATAAAGCATAAAGTTCCTGTTTTAATTATAGAACAAGTGAGTAGTTTTCTTGATGTGGTTAAATAATACCAACCTTTCTTGTATGGCTATATTATTTTACTTATTTAAGTATTTATTTATTTGTTTTTAAATCTAGTTGACTCAAAGGCAAGGACTGGTTTATGATCATGATCAGTTACCTTATCTGTAAAATACAGGAATGGGATTGGATTATCTGTTGAGACTCAGCTTCAATAATGAATCAAGCAGATAACAGGCAAAAAACACAAATATTTTTTACAGTACTCGAGATAAAGTTCAGTGAAAGATGGACATGAAATGTAAATTCCTTATCATAATAGTAAAATAATGCGTGTATATGTGTATGTCTGAGATATTTCTGACTACAATCTATTAGTGCATCCATCTATGTAAAAATATCCATATAGTACTTAGTACTTGCCACGCCATTTTTTTTTTTTTACTATTACATGCTTGCAACACATGATTACATTCATTGTGGGTAGTTGGTACATGAACATAACACATCTTCTTCTTACATCCCTTTTCCCTTTCCTCCTCTTCCTGTCCTTTATCTTTGTCCCCTTCCCATCTGCACAAAGATCTGTCTCCTTGTTTCCCTTGATCTAGCTTTGATTTTATTCTTTAATTTACTTATAAATTGAGTTTCTCATGTAAAAGAAACCATATAATATTTAACTTTTGTATGACTTTAAAATCTGACCCAAGGAAATAGCATGAGCAGGGTATAGTGGTACACACCTTCAATTCCAGCTACTTGAGAGGCTCAAGCCAGAGGAGTGAAAGTTCCAGGACAGCCTGAGCAACTCAGCAATACATTGGCTCAAATAAAAATAAAATAAAAATAAAAGGCAGAGGATATGGCTTAGTAGTACAGTGCTTGTCTAGAGTGCTCGGGTTTGATCCCCAGCACTGGAAAAAATCTCATCATGGCAATGTTACAACACCTACAAAGCTTAAACTCATTCTTAAACAAAGTTTAAGTGATTATGCTAAGATCATAGGCTGAGACTGGAATTCAGAAAACTTCTGACACCTACATCAAAATGATTAAAAGAATTTAAAAGTTTTGACTTTTCTCACTGCTAACCATTACCAAAGGAAGACTATATTAAGGTGAACAATTATAAGACAGTTCCTTAGAAAGCATTTTTTGGAAAACTAATGCCAGTTTGTGAGTGAACTTGGGTTGCCTTAGTCTTTTGAGAGCAGTCACATCTTGTTCAAGATGTTTTTTCTACAAATTAATTATCTTTTCAAACTGATTTGAACCTTCTAGAGCTGTTTTATCCTATACAGTAGCCACTGAACACATATAGTTACTAAGCCCTTGAAAGGTGGCCAGTCTGAATTGAGATGTACTGAAAATACAAAATACACACAAAATTTCAAGTCTTTAGTGTGGAGCGGGAAAAAAGATGATTTATCTCAATAAAGTTTTATGCTGTTATTCTTTGAGATAATGATATTTTGCATATTTGGTTAAATTAAATATATTATTAAAATTAATTTTATCTATTTCTTTTTAAAACAAGTGCATTAGAAAAATTTAAATTATTTTGTGGTCCACATTATATATTTTTGCCTTGCATTATTCTAGAGTGTCAATTTCTATGTTATAAGTAACATATAGGCTACTGGAACCCAGAGGACACTAAGATGAAGTAACTGGTGATAGTTATTTTATATTAAAAAGTGGAAGCTGGGTGTGGTAGTGCATGCCTGTAATTCTACCACTCGGGAGGCTGAGGCAGGAGGATTGGCATGAGTTTGAGGTCAGCCTGCGCTACACAGTGAGTTCAAGGCTACCTTGAACTACACAGCGAGACTCTGTATTAAAACACTGGAAAAAAAAAGAGCTAAAAAGTGGAAGACAGGCCAATATGATTAAACATTTGCCTTCCAGTACATTTTATGCTGCCCCCAAGTGGAGAAAGAAAGAAAAATGTCCAAGCTTCCATCATCCTTTACCGGGTCTCCACCGAAGGCTTTCCAATTGGGGTCCTTGTTCTTCTACAATCTGATGTCAACACAACAGCCAGAGATCCTTTTAAAAGCTAAGCCAGACTTTGTTCTTGTTTCGTGTGTGTGTGTGTGTGTGTGTGTGTGTGTGGTACTGGAGACTGAACTCAGGGTTCTCTCACTGAACTACACCCCCAGCCTATTTTTATTTTTTAATTTTAAAAGAGTGTCACTGACTTGCCTGGGCTGGGCTCAAACTTGCAATTCTCCTATTTCAGCCTCCCAGAGGGCTGGATTACAAACGTGTAATGCCATGATCAGCCCATTCTTTATTTGAGACAGGGTCTTGCTATACTCCCCAGGCTAACCTTGAACTTGTGGCCCCTCTGCCTTAGCCACCACACCTGGCTGCCTTTAAAATCTAATATCATTTGTATCTTCCACAGAATAAAAACTAGATTTCTTACAATGGCCTTGGGCCCTATACAATCTGGCTACAAGCCTTTACTCCTCTGACCTCATCTCTCTCTCTCTTTTTTTTTTGTCTTTTTGAGACAGGGTCTCACTATGCAGTTCGGGCAGGCTTTGAGCTCACTTTGTAGCTCAGGCTGGTCTCAAACTTGCAACAATCTTCCTGCCTCAGCTTCCTGAGTGCTGGGATTACAGGCGTGAGCCACCACGCCCGGCTGACCTCATCTCTTACACGCTATGTATTCTGTTGCAGCTATGCCATGTTGACTTTCAGCATACTTGGTTCTCTACTGCCTTTGTATTTCCTGTTTTCAATTTTCTTTCAGTTTGCTCTCAAACCTCCTTCAGGATTTTGTTCAATGTTACCTCAAACTGTTGCGTTTACCCACCCACCTCAGATGCTCCTGGTTTATATTCTACTTCTCTCCCTAGCATCAGTACCACCTGGGGATCGATGTGCCTTAATTCTCTATTACCACTGTTTCCCTTGGTCTGGCCACTAAAGAGGTGCCTGAAACATTACTGAATGTAAAAAACCTCAGCTTTCCTAATGCAGGAAGACATTCTTGACCCTAAACTCAACCAGCAGAAGCAATTCATTTGTATAATCTGGTGTTACTCAATTTGGCATAGGTTTAAAGTATTATGAAGCAATACTCAGTCATAGTCACTGCATGAAGTCTAATTTCAGAATGGACAATAAGAAATCTACTGCTGTGGTGCTCGTTTTTCGATCTTGACTTTTATCTGCTAAAAGAACAGTGCCAAATTTCTCATGTCCAAGCAAGTATCTGACTTAGAACTCCTTCCAAGACTCAATAAAGCATTTTTTTTGTTATTAGTTTTTTTGAAACAAGATTTTGCTGCATACCTCAGGATGGCCCTGAACTTGCAATTCTGCCTCATGCTCCCGAGTGCTGGGATACAGCTGTGTGCCCCCACAGTTGGCCTCATGCTAAAGCTAATTTTAACTTGAATGGAAAATAAACAAGTGAGCCATAAACATTTTAAGTTTTTTGAAATGATATTTGTGCAAGAGCATACATGATATTTATGACTAATCATAGCATTGTGATTGAAACTATATTAAATAATCCTGCCAGGAGCTGCTGTTTGCTGCTTTCCTGAGAGTCAAAGCACTAACTCTGTCAGTGTTACTTGACCTTCATTACTAGGTCAAGATTTTCCCTGCATCCTTTACAATCTCTGGAGAAATACTGTCCTTTGTCTCTTGGAGTCTAAGTAGCCCTGGTTTTATTTCTAATTGGAAAAAAGTAAACTTCCTTGCCCCTGGAAAGCCCTTGGTTTTCAGTGAGAGGTCTTGTTTTCCTCCTGACCATGGCTGGAGGATGCATTGACCTTTGCATCTGCTTTTGTACAATTCTCTTCCCTTCTATGTTTTTCTTGTGTTAGACTATCCTAAGAGGTTGTCTGTGTATTCCACTGTTACAAATCCACCAGTTTAAATATTCTATTTTCTTCCTCTCTTCTATGGCCCCATGTTTTCTAAATAAGCTCCTTTTTAGTTATTTCAGCTCTACCCTACAGCTTTATGAGAATTTAGCTGAAGGTCCTCTCCTTTTTCAGTTACTCCCTAACCCACAGCCTCACTTTCTCCACATTTGGTTATCTGAGGTCAATTATAACATGAAAATATTAAATGGGAAATTCCAGATAGGAACCAGTTATAAGTTTTAAACTGTATGTAATTCTGAGTAGCAGGATGAAATTTTTCACTTTTTGCTGTCTTGCCCAGAATGTCAATCACCCTTTGTCCAGAGTATCCTTTGTGCACAGTATATACTACCTGCTCATTAGTCACTTAGTAGCAATCCTGGTTATCTGATCAACTTCAGGGTACTCAGTGCTTACATATAGGATTCATTCAGTACTATGGAGTTTTAGGGGTCCACTGGGAGTTTTGGAATGAATCCACTCTGCTTTGGAATAAGGGGGGGGGAACTATCTCCATTTCTTACGTCCCATTTGCAGATGGAAAGCATTGGTAGTGTGTCATACAACTCTCCTGGGCCAGGGTTATGCTGCTCACTCTTTTCTGCTCTAGGGCTTCTCTGTTTCTACCTCTGTTACAGAATTTATGGAGACTGTATGTGTACTCCCCAGATCTCCCCACCAGATGGAGAGGTCTTCCAGGACAGGAATTATGTTCCCTCATTTTTACATCACCAAATAAGCCACAAATTAAACTAAACACCATTTTGTGCTCCTACAGGCATATAATTTCTGCTTGGGATCTCTACTAGGTGGTTCTGGTTTCTAGGAGGGCTTTCTCTGGCAGTTAGCACTGGGCATGGCATATATGTTCATAATGTAGTTACTGATGAAGCAAATTGTCTTTCAAATGTGTTGGATCTTTCATCTTCACATTCTGCAGACATCTGTAGCCCTCTACACTCAAGTATGGTTTCCAAATTCCTTCCATAGTGTATGATGTTCTTGAGAGTAATTTTTAAGCTTGTGTCATGTGAATGAATAAACACACATTCTGAGGAGTCACATCAAGTCCTACTAAGAATGGGTCATTCACCTTATATATATGGTTTACATATTTGGTGTGACTTGGGGTCCAACTGCCTAGTATTTTGGCATTGGAATTTTCTCTTTCTTTCTTTCTTGGACTTTTTGGGACAGGGTCTCGCTATGCAGTTCTGGCTGGCCTTGAGCTTACTTTGTAGCCCAGGCTGGTCTCAAACTTGCAATGATCCTCCTGCCTCAGCCTCTTGAGTGCTGAGATTACAGGAGTGCACCACCATGCCTGGTTGGAGTTTGCTTTCTCAAACCTACAGTATTGGTCTAAGACACACACACATACTCAATAAACTGTATTAATCCTTAATAAGTCATAAATACTAGTGTAACAAATCCTTCTCAAATGAAAATGACCTGACAGGAGGATCTGATGAGAAGGAATAAAGGACACACGTGTAAGGACACTGGAGTGGGAGAGGACAATGAATAGACAGGGAGAGGAATGCTGAGAGCCAAAAGCATTTTTCCTTTTTCTTTCTTTTTTTCTGGCATTTCCAGGCAAGGCTTTTAAAATATAGGTAAAAAAACCAACCTGTTTATGATCTAGAACCTAAATGGCATGGATTATTAGGTAAGTCCCAAAGCATCTTTCAACCATCTGCCTTTTCTAGACAAGCAAACTTGTCAAAGTCAGAAAGGACCTGACAGATGGTTCTGCATCTACCCCCAGTCACTTTACAGATGAAACTGATCAAGCCCAAAGGGGTCAAGTATTTTGCCCAAGGTCTCACAAGAAGTTCATACTGGGGGCTCAGGGTGTCAGAGTGTAGTTCGGAGGTAGACAGCGTGCCTAGCATGCCTAAAGCCTTCTGTTCCAACTCGAGCAGTGCCAAAAAAAACAAAAGAAAACAAGTCCAGGCTAGACAGGACGCCCTGTCCATCCTTCCAGAAACGACAAGCAATTCTGTTCCTCCTGATTAACACAGCTTCATCTACAAAAAGTCACTCATTTTCAGAAATTGAAACCAGATCTTAAGCATACATTTTACCAAAGGAGACTCACAGAGATAAACTCCTACGCATGGTAAAGAACACAAAAGCCCCAAACATTACTAAATAAACCACAAATTAAACTAAACGCTCGTCTAGTGCTTCTAAGTTTCGTGGAGGCATATAATTCCCTCTTGAAAACTCTGATAGGCGACTCGGGTTTCCAGGAGGGTTTTCTGGGAAACACGGTCCAGCTTACCTTCTTCTGGGGCATGCCTGGAGTCCTTTGCAGTTCTTGTGTAACGAGGAAGCGCTAAGGTAACTATGGGCAGTTGGCTGAGCAGAATCAGAAGTGTAAACATAGTCTGGCAGCTGTCAGACAAACTAAAACAAAGAAAAAATAAAGAAAAAACACATCAAAAATGTCCCTGGCTCAATCGTTTTAAGTTTCGGTGGAAATTGAGTCATCCGACCTGTTGTACCCAAAACCACCGCGCGAATGCGCCCCGCGCGCAGTTTCGGTCGCCAGGACCTGGTGCGCGCTAGGGACAATGATCCCCAAGAGAGCCTGGGGAACCCCCAAGAGCTCCTGGGGCCTCCCGACTCCGCAGAGCGCGGATCCCACACATTGGGCTTTGTTTTGGGGTAGGGTACCCCCCGGGTCCCGCACCTGTATCTCCCGGCACATGTTCCTCAGCCCCGGGACCGGAGCTCTGTTGCTTGGAGCCGCTGGGCTTCTGACGCCCCGCTAAGTCTCAGAGACAAGCCGGCCTCGCCCTCTCCGGCTCTGCGTGCAGAGGGGGCGCCTGAACCCTCCGAGGGCGCCCGGGGAACGCGTGTGTTCCTGCCCGCGCCCCAGGAGGCTGCCGCCAGCAGTGGGGCGGAGGACGCGGCTGCCCTGGGACACCTGGCAGCGCTCCTCCCCGGGGGCCGGCTCACCTGCGGCAGGCGGGCTCCGTCTGCATCTCTTGGCTTCTGGCCCGAGCCCTGGGTGAGCCGGTCGCCGGTCACCAGCTGTGCCTCCGCCTTGGTGACTCGGCTGACTGGTGTGGGACTCGTTTGTAGAGCCTGTGTCTCTCTATCTCCAGCGCTCAGGGCTGAGCAGAACTCCAGCCCTGTGTTCGAGGGTTTTCTTTTTGAGTTGCAGCCAGCTAGGGATTACCTTAGGTCAATTATCCTCAGAGTTCTCCAGAAATGAGAATAAAATACACATCAGAGAAGATAACGCTTTGTTAGTAATAGGAAATGAGAACTGACCTGAGAACGAGTTGCTTTGATTACTTCTCAAAGAGTTGTTCACTAGGTCCGATGGAAGTCTCCAAAGTCTTCAAGGGTTCTCTGAGGTCCAAACTATTTCCAGGCCCGCTGTGATGTGCTCACTTGTTATCTCAACTGACTGAGGCAAGAGGATGGTCAGGAACTTGAGGTCAGCCGGGGCTATACACTGAGTTCAAGGTCAGTGTGAGATAAGTAATGAGGGTCTGGAGAAAGAGAGAGAGAGAGAGAGAGAGAGAGAGAGAGAGAGAGAGAGAGAGAGAGAGAGAGAGAGAGGGAGGGAGGGAGGTTTGACCTTTCCACTTTTGTTCTGAGAGCTAGTTGACCTATAAGGACGTCATCACTCTGCTGGGTAATAAAATACCTACAAGTGCATGCTTGTGTTTTCTAGGATTTTTATAGTTGTAGGTTTAAAGTATCAATATGTACATTTTATATAGAGATTCATATGGATTGATAAATCTACTTTTCTGCTTGTTCTCTTATTACTTCTGTACTTTTATTAGAAATCTTTGTTCATATCTACCAGGATAGTTACTACTTCACTATTCTTAGAGAAATAATTATCTTGAAGTCCTGATCTGTTCATTGATTTTATATGGAGATAACCAAATAAAATAAGTACACATTGTTATCTTGATTGAAATAATATTTTGGAAATTTCTTTTTTTTTTGAGACAGGGTCTTGCTATGTAGTCCAGGCTGGCCTTGAACTCACTATGTTGCCCAGGCTGGCCTTGAACTCAGCTATTGTCCTACCTCAACCTCCTGAGTGCTGGGATTACACCTGGCCATCACACCTAGCTATTTTAATTTTTGATTAATTGAATTTTCTCCAAATTCTTTTCTTCTCCCCACAAGGCCTTTGTTTTATTCTTATTATTGAGAGTCAATATTACGAATAGTTCCTTAGTTTTCTGCTGAAAGTTTGTTTTTGCAGATTTCTTCTAGCAAGTGCTTTTTCTCTCCCTTTCTCTCCATCTCTTCCTATTCACTTTCTGTGTGTCTACCTTGTGCTCTAACCTATTCTGATGGTAGAGTCTTCTCTGGCTCTTATGTAAGCAATTAAGATCAGACTAGAAAGAGGCTAGAAATGATTCTTCCTAGTTGAACACAAAATAGGAAAGAAAGGCTGTCAGCTTTCTTCTGGGGATTCTGAGGCACAAAGCCCTGAGCATAGGGAGATAAGCATCACAGCCTCCATTCTAGAGAACTGGGTCTGGCTGAGATCCATATCTAGGAATGCAGGCCTGTGAAATTGTCAGGTGGAAAACCCAACTCATTTATTCTTCTTTTATGTTCTTTGTAGTACTGAGAAGGGTGCCTTTTATACTGTTTATGCTCAATATATTTTCAGTAGGAGGAAGCAACCTATTTTCAGGTAGCAAAAGTGTTTCATGCTAATTAGAAGCAGGAGGCAAAGGGTCAAATGCCTCATGCTATGAAATCAGCAGATGTGTATTTTGATGAAATTCCTTGGTGGAATGAGTCCACCCACATATCTGGGTATTTGGACCAAAACAAGCGAGGCTTTGTGCTCACTTCAATATCAGAATTTACAGACTATGAGGGGAGGCAGATAGAGAAGTAAAGGTGTTTCTCAGCGGTGAATTTCATCCCTGCATGTTTCCCTATAACAGGGGTCCTAACGAATATTACAGCATTTGGCATGATACACACAAACTTTAACCATTACAGAACTGCAATACATTTGGGGCTAGCTGGCAAAAAGAGAAGAAAGAAAAGTCGATAGTGATAATGTCTCAGACTCCTGATATTTTCTGTTGTTTTTGTGCTGCATTCATTTCTTTATTTTGTACTATTTGCTTTTAAAAGTTACAATATTTTTGTGACCTTTTTCCTGAAGCATTTTAAGTGCTTTCACAGGTAGTGTGTTTGTTATTCTGGTCAAATGTGGAGTTGGGAGGATAATATAATTCACACTTCACAAAGAGGTTTATTGAAGCATGAGGTAAGTGAGAAGCCATTGGCCAAGTCTTAGCCTGGTTCTCAACTCTTTCAAGTGCTTTCTTTGGATTATTAAGCAATGGAAAGTATTAGGTAAATAATTATTTTATTTGAAAGGAAATGAGGAAAAAAAATCAGAGCAATAAGTCTAATAGACTTGGGTTAATGTGGTAACACATCTTTGAGTTTGAGTGCAGAGCTACTCACTCACCTGTGTGAATTGAAGAATGAATGGAAACTGGCTTTACTGTGTGGCATGAGGACTGACTCAAGGAGTGAGCCAGGAAATGTCTAGGTTACTATGAAGCCCCGCAACATAAGGTGGCATGCACATCCTTGAAGACATGTGGATGAAAGTATCATTAAATTACTCAGGACAGGAAAGCAACCTTATAGAACTTCATGTTTTTTTTTTTTTTTTATTTGTACTGGGGATTGAACTCATGACCTTGCACTTGCGAGGCAGGTGCTTAGGCCTCTGAGCTAAATCCCTGGCCCTAGAACTTCATCTTTTTATGACATTTGATATTTCAACATCAATTATCTGTTGTGAAATCAGCAAGTAAAAAATAGGTTCCTATTCTTTAATATTACTAATGTATCCATATATAGATATTATCAAATTCATCAAATAGATTAAAAGCTTTTATCTTTTGTTGTTGTTACTTGTTATTTTTATTTTTAAGAGAATAAAACCAAACAAAATAAAACAGAGTAAAGCAAATCAAAGCAAAACAGTGAAAGCGAAACAGGACTTCAAAACAAGATAACAGGAAATCAACAATGGCTACTACAATGCCTCTGGATGCCCAGCCCACCAGGCCTAAAAATATCAAATAAAACTGAATAAAATCAAAATGATTTTATTCAAAACAAAACAAAATGATGAAAATGATACAGGACTTTAAAACAAAAATAATAGGGAATTAACAATGGCCACCACCTTGCCTTTTTTGCTGTTTCCTCCCCTTTCAGTTTCACAATACCTACCATACATTTTGGATCCCACTAACTCCTTCAGCTTTTTATACTAAGGAGACAACATTATGTTTATCTATGTGAGTCTAACCCATTTCACCCAAAAGCAGGATCATAAGTTGCATCCATTTACCTATAAGAGCCTTGTGATTATCCTTGTTTATAGATGAATAGCTTTCCATTGTATAAAAATGCTGTATCTTTCTTATCCATTCTGCAGCTGATGGGCAAGATAAGCCTTTTTTTTTCTGGCTCCCTGTTGCATGGAGCATTGTTTTCTCTCCTTTGGCTTTCAGTCTATGAATTTCTTTTTGAGTTAGTGTGGTTCTTGTGTATCGCATATTGATGGATCTTGTTTCTTGATCCACTCTGCCCATGTTTCTTTTTATTGGTGAACTGAGGCCATCTACATTAATGGCTATGGACAACATGCACTGATTTGTCTCTTCCATGCTCTTTTTCCTGCCATTGGCTCCCTACTTTTCCTCTCTGTTCAATTGTCTGCCCTGCTTAGTGATCCCACTCTGCTACTGTTCCTGGGGCTGTGATCATTTTTATTTCTTTTCAGAATATCCTTCAGTATTCTTTGCAGGATTGGTTTGGTGGTCATGAATTCCTCCAGTTGTTCTTTTTCATGGAAGTATCTTATTTCTCCATTAATTCTGAAAGATAGTTTTGTAGGGTACTTCAATCTGGGTTGGAGAATTTTTTCTTTCAGAACTTGAAATACTTCTCTGTAAGCTCTTCTTGACTTGATGGTTTGTGTTGAGGAGTCTGTCATGATTCTGATGGGTTTTCCTTTATAGGTGATGTTTCTTTTTTCTAATAGCCTTTAATATTCTGTTCTTAAGCTGAGTTTCTGGGATCTTGATTATTATATGTCTGGGTATAGATTTATTTTGGTTATGGCTTGTTGGAGTTCTATGTGCCTCACTTATCTGTATGTCAGTTCCTTTTCTCATGCTTGGGAAGTTCTCTGCTGCTCCTTCTACAAATAATCTCTTTATGTCATTTGTGTTGACTCTTGCTTTTTTGCTGATATTTATCATTCTTAAATTATTTTTCATTGTGTCATCTTGCAGCTATTGAATTGTTATTTCCTGATTCCTTTTTTTTTTTGGTACTGGGGATCGACAACCTTGCACTTGTCAGGCTGGCACTTACACTGCTGAGATAAATCCCAAGTCCCCTTCTTTGTTATTTTAAAGGTATCCGTCCTTTCACAATCGCTAGCTACCATCCTGTCTTCAAGGTCTGAAAGTCTATCTTCAGATTCTTTCAAGTGGATTTGATAGCTATCAATGGAATCTTTAATTAATCTCTTTGAGTCTGTTTCATGCATTCCAATTTTTCTCTATATTGTTTATTCATTGTTTCCCTCATTCTCCTATTCTCTTTTTTTTTAAAAAAATCTATGTCCTCTTTAGATATTCTCCACAGCTATTTTATTATGTTTGTAATTTCTTCTTTTACCTGAGATGTTATTTCTGATTTGATTTCTTTTGCAGCCTCATGAAGCAGTGTCTTTACTTCAGTTGCCATCATCCTAGAAATTTCAATCACCAAACTTTCTTAAAAATTTTTTTTTTTGTCTATCCTAAAGATTGAACTCATGATTTTACACTTGCCAAACAGGCACTTACATTGCTGAGCTAAACCCCCAGCCCCTCCATCCTAGAAATTTTAGATGTGTGACTTCTGCTTTCTTCCATATCAAGTCTCCTGGACTTGTTCTGTTTGGGCTGGAGGCCAGAGCTTGCCTTTTGCTCTTTCGTCTTGACATTTTCTTGGGTTCTTCTGGATGAGCTGGTTGTGGGGTCCCAGGTACTTCCCACATTGGCTACCTGTCCACAGTGTAGGGGGATGGGGTCAGGCACTTGAGTTTCTCCTAACCCAGGTTCCCCTGGATTAGGGGAACCCCCTGGGAGGTGAGTGGTGCAGGGAAGATTTCTCCAAACACTCTGGGCTTTTCCAAGATGTGGCTGACTGGTTCTCCCAGACCATGCTGGCTACCCATGGGAGAGTCCCAGTGGCAGCCAGCATGCATGTAGGGGCTGGGCTGGCTGCCTTGTTTTGTTTTTTGAGATAGGCTTTTACTATGTAGTTTAGGGTGGTCTTGAACTTGTGTAGCCCTGGCTGGCCTCAAACTCAGTGATTCTCCTGTTTCAGCTTCCAATGTGTTGAGATTATAGATGTGTGTCACCATGCCTGGCCTAAAATTTTTATCATAAATGCCTCTTAGGAAACATTGAACAGAGTTTATATTTAATTCTATTATTTAAGAAGAGAATTTGTTAGGTCCGGGGATCTAGCTAGTGGCAAAGCACCTGCCTGACAAGTGCAAGGTTGTGAGTTCGATCCCTGTACCAAAGGCAAAAAAATTAAACTCATGACCTCGTAGAGATTGTTAATAACAAAATAATCACACAAAATCAAGAACAGTGCCAGAAGTCAGTTTGGTTTTCTTTCATACCATTGGTAGTAATAAGAGCTAAACTTTGTATTTAAAATCAATCATTTTCACAGTGTTTAAAGCACCCATAGGAACTTGAATCAATGTGGTTCTCAGCTGCCTTCAGGGGCCTAGGATAGGTCCTTATGTCATAGCCAGTCATAGTGTCAAAGCTGGTCATAAAACTATCATTCTGTTAGAGAGCTCGGCATTCTTCCAAGTA
Source organism: Hydrochoerus hydrochaeris (assembly GCA_004027455.1). Lineage (NCBI taxonomy): Eukaryota > Metazoa > Chordata > Mammalia > Rodentia > Hydrochaeridae > Hydrochoerus > Hydrochoerus hydrochaeris. Next base: position 6,514 of record PVLA01004573.1, on the reverse strand, counting down.
CTATAATCCTACACTCATCAGATCTCTTTATCATCATGACTGTACTCTCTGCCACACATCTTTTGGCTTCTTTGTGTAAACTCATTTTCTGGTAATCATAATGTTCTAAATGGATGAGTGTTTTTCACACACAAGTTTATCTAACATCAGTTGCAAAACCATACTTTTTCATAGACAGACGTGCAAAGGGAGTTTAAGCAAATTACATATTTCTACCCTTCAATTGACAGGGCTAAAGAATCACTGGTTGAACCTCGGGTGGTGGTGTATACTCATAAGCTCAGCTCCTTAAGAGGCTCAGGCAGGAGGATCTTGAATTTGAGACCAGATGGACAACATAGTGAGACACCATCACAAATCAAACCAACAAGTATGAGAATCATTCATTAATTCCATGTCAGAGGGCAATAATGCAAATCAGTACTGGCTCTGCCCCGATGATGCATTGTCACATATCTCATATTGCTTGTGAATTTGTTGGACTGAAAGACAGTTTGTTAAGAAGCTGGAAGGTGGCTCTACATCTCCTGATGCTGACATTGGTGACAGTTACAAGCAAGCCAAGGTAGGCTGAGAGCTTGTTTGACTATACGTCTCTTGGTCATTTGCCGTTTGTGATTTGAGTGGGTGTCATCAAATCAGTAGAAAAGAAGGCTCACGGAGCTGGTATGGTCAGCGAGTCTTCCCAGAAAGCTCATGAATATTGTCTCTGACACCTGTCATTCTAGTCTTAATCAGTGGTGGAAGAAAAGTCTCAGACAATTTTTTCACAATTAGCTATTTATGCTTAGTAGTGAAAGGCTGGTTAATAATAACTGCATCATAAACCCTTCAGAAGAAAGGAAAATGTTTTGTGGTCCATTTGTGTGTGTGTGTCTATATGTTTTGTTAAGTTATTAGTTTTAAAAAAATCCTTTTTAAAATTATTTTTTAGACAAGATCTCACTATGTAGTGCAAGATGGCTTTGAACTCTCTTATGTAGCTCAGGCTGGCCTTGACTTTGGGGCAATCAGCCTCCAAAGTCAGGAATTAAATGTATGTGCCACTATGGCTAGAAAAACACATCTTTTTAATTATATTTTATCTTTTATTTTTTGGTACCGGGGATCGAATTCATGACCTTGTTATGCTTGCCAGGCAGGTGCTTTGCTACTGAGCTAAATCCCTCGCAAAAGACAACTGGGAACCCCATCCTTTTTAACTTAAACCAAGATCTGTCACAGAATTTTGAGACCCATTATACAAAGCTTAATAAGAAGAAAAAAGAAACTGAATGATACACTGGGAAAACATATTTGCAACACATATGATGGGTAGAAGTTCGAGATTTCTACCTTTAAATTACTATAAGATGCCAACAAGAAAAAAGATGATTTAAAAAACAAATGTATGTGAGTTGGGCATGTGGCCCAGCACAGGAATGTTTCCTTCAGATTTGCAAGGTCCTAGGTTCAATTTCCACAGAAAAGAAGAGAGGAAAAAAAAAAATCCAAAGCAAAATGATACATATAGACAGTTTGCAAAACAAAACATGGAAATAACCAGTAAGTGAAAAAAATAGCGAATAAATTAACCTTAAACATTCAGCTTCAAAGAGATGAACTTTGAATTAGGATTCATTATTTTCTAGTTAGATTGGCAAAGACAAAAATAATGAAATGATGCATTCAATGGTGGAATGGGTGTGGAACTCACTACTGGAGTCACCATTTCAGAAGGTCAGTTAACAGCTCTGTAAGTACAGAGCTGTAAGGAAGTAAACCTCACAGCACCTCCCCATCCACTTCCATGCACTAAATCGGCCCTACTGTGTGGCTGGTGTGTAAAGATTCTATCTCATCGGTCACTCGCTAAGTGCAGATCTAATGTCTTCCTCACTTATTTCTCTAGTTTACTTGTTTATGAGATTCTAGATTCATCACTAATGGGCTTAAAAAATTTTAGTTTATTTATATAATTTTTTAAAAATTTACAAGTTGGCCTCTAGAAAATGAACTGATGTTTTCTCACCTCAGTGACTGTTAAAGAAGTTAATAAATATCTTTATGACTTTCTATTATAAAAGTAAGACTTACTGCTTCTCTTAGAAATATTATGGAATAAGAAAAAAAAAAGAGTAAGATGCTTAATTCCCTCTCCAAGTGAACCAGTTGGGGTACACCATTCCAGACTCCTTTTCAGTCAAAAATAAGTATATGCATTATACATGGTATACACTATTTATATTCCCTCTGTAATGAAAATTCCAAGTAAGACTGTCATTTTCCATGTGAATAGCAGATATTAAATTTTTTGTTTTTTGCTTTTTTTTGGTAGTGGGCATTGAACCCAGGGCCTTTGAACAGAGCTGCATCCCAGTGCTTTCTTTTTTCTTTTCTTGTCTTTTTCTTTCTGAGACAGGATTTCACTATACTGTTTAAGCTGGCATAGAACTCACTTTGTAACCCAGGCTGGCCTTGAACTCACAGCGATCTTCCTGCCTAAGCCTCCCACATGTAGGGATTACAGGCATGTGCCACCATTTCAGGCTCTTCGTTTTTTATTTAGGGATAGGATCTCACTAAGTTTGGGCTGGAATTTATGTTTTTCCTGCCTCAGCCTCTCAGGAGTGCTGGGATTATAAGTCTGAAGCACCATGTCTGGTCAGCAGGTACTACCATTAAAAAAAAATGGTTTAAAAGCAGTCTTCTGCTTTACTTAACAATTTTTTTTACATGTAATCAATGGCTATTGATAGTCCTGTTTTGATTTCTCTGATAGTATTCTTGGCTGAATTGCATTTTAACTGAATGTAATTCCAAGATTGTTTGCATTTTTGTTTTTCTTCGGGCATATTTGATTCTTTAAATTTCTATAGAAGAATAACATCATTTTATTTGTATTTTGTCTTATACACAAATAGCAATCTATAGTTTAGAGAGGTTACTTGAGTCACTTCATCTACATACTTAAAGCCTTATTAAATATTTTCCCTTTTAAGATATTCAACGTCTTGATATCTCCTTAGGCATATTATGGATTTACTAGGTTAGCTCATAGGATCAGAGGCAAGAGAGTCAACAGTGGCTGTCTGCATATTGGAGCTGGAGGGTCCAGCTGCTCAACCTTAAAATAATTTTAAAAAAATAAGATGAAAATCATGTAACATAAAATTCACCACTTACTCTTCTGTCGTTTTCCCCGAAGTCTCAAAAGTATCTATCTTGATGAATGAAGCTAAGGCTGCTTTAAGAAGAGACTGACCACACTGCTGCAGGCCCCGGAGTGTGACCGCTAGGATTCCCTTCCAACTGTTGACCTCAGGAGGCCTCTAACAGTTCCATCTGCCTCCATTTCCTGGAGCCAGCACAGCTTGTTTGAGGTTAGTCAAAATTCACCACTTAAATCATGTTTAAGTGTACAATTCAAGGGCTTTAATTTGACTCACAATGTCACGTAACCATCACCACTCTGTAGAACATTTTCATCACTCTAAAAAGAAGCCCCATACTTATTAATCAGTCACTCATTCTTTCTCTCTTTCTATTCCCTGGCAACTGCTAATCTACTGTCTATCTCCATCGGTTTTCCTTTTCAGGACATTTCATGTAAATGGAATTATGCAGGACATGATCTTTAGTGACTTCTTTCCCTTAGCATCATTTGCAAGTTTCGTGGAGATTGTGGAGTGAATACTCACACCTTCTTCTGGCTAAATGCTCTTCCTTTGGAGAGCTGTGCCATTTTTTATCTATTCATCAGTGGAATAGATGACTCAACTCTGATTATTACCAAGACAGATATTCTTTATTTAATAACCCACTTGCTTAATGACTATTCAGACTTATGACCTGCTGCTTGGACTTTCAACTTGTCTTTTTTTTGTGTGTGCCCTTCTGCACATCTCTGTAGAGCCTGAATATCTTTTTTTGGGTACAGTATACCTTGTTTATATAGTAATGTGATTTTTGCTGATAGTACTGTACAGTACAGTAATGTAGTTTTAATTCTGTTATATGTCACAGTACTGCATGTAAGAATTATGCAAATAAAAGTAAAATCCTCAAGTTGGAGTTTCCTTTGACCATCTCTTTTGTTCTGAATATTGTAATGTACATACTACACAGAATTCCTCATTTAGTGACCAATTCATTTAATGTTCTCATCTCAGAAACTGAGCCTGGATGTCTGTATGACAAAATGACACACTCGGTGCTGCAAAGGATGTGGTGGGAAGGGCACTTTCAGCTCAGGAGTAAACATATTAGAAGCAGCTCAGCAATTCTGTGAGTGCTGACTCTGCTCTTAAACCTCACAGAATTGCCTCATCGTTGCCATGAACATAATAAATGATTCATATCATGCGGCTGATTTATGAAGGAAGATACTCTCTCCCGTGTCATTCTCTAATTGCAGATCTAATCTCTCCCTCAGTTACTTCTATATTTTTCTTCTCTATCACTTTCTAGACATATCACTAATGTGCTCAGGAGTTCTACTCTATTTATAAAACTTAAAAAACAACTGTTACAACTTGCTCTCAACAAAATGAACGGGCTCCCCCCTTACCCCTATGACTTTTCAAGGAGTTTATATTTTTATGATTTTCTATTATAGAAGCAATACTTACTACTTCTTATAGAAAAATTATGGGGTAAAGAGAAAAAAACAACAAAAGACAAAAGGCCTAATTTTCTCTCTAAGTGCATCATTGGAGCCTGTGATTCCAGGTTTTCTTCCAAACATAAACGTATATATTATACATGTCAAGCCAACTTTCAGAAAGGGTTACAAATGTTTATGTCCACCTCCATACAATGAAAAATGACAAGTAAGAGCATTGTTTCCCATCTCAATTGCAGGTATTAAAATCTTTCTTTACTTTTCTTTTTTCTTATAGTGGGGTTTGAACCCATGGCCTTCAAACTGAGTTACATCTCCAGCTCTTTTTATTTTTTACTTGGAGACAGAATCCCACTAAATCACTATGTTTCCCAGGCTGGGTTGGAACTTGTGATTTTCTTGCCTCAGTTTCCCAGAGTTCTGGCTAACAGGTGTGTGACCCCACACTGGGCCAGCAGGTAGCACAATTATAAAAAAGGGAGGGGAGAGTTTAAAAGCAGCCTTGTCTTTTAATTAGCATTTTTATGTATTCTCAATGGCTGTTTGTTGCTGTTTTTTTGAGTTTCTCCTAATATTTTTTGCTGAATTGTATTTTATCCAAGGGAAATCCCAAGACTGAGTTTCTATTTTCTGTGGGTGTAGTTTATTCTGGAATCTCTATAGAAGAATAAATTATGATTTTAGCTATGAATTGTCTTGTATACAAATAACTATCTGGGGTGGCACCGCATTAGCTGTAAGCAGGTCACCACCTTCAGCACTGCGGCCCCCGCAGTTTCCTGCTTCAGTTTATGAAGCCAGCTCTGTCGTGAGGGGGTCTGGAAGGGCCCAGGGGGTGTGTGCATCTTGGCAACCTGAGAAGTGGAGGCACTGCACAGTAGAGACCAGTTCAGGAGCATCTCGACCATCACACACTACTGGTTCTCTGCCAGCACCGTGGTCCCCTGGGTCAGTAAACTGGGCCTCATCAGCCCAGCTTACTTATTCCTGTGGCCCCTTCCTCTATGGCTTCCAGATTTGTAGGCCAATCACTGCCACCTTTTATTTCCCTGTGAGTCCAGGAACTGAATTTCTTTATTTGCTCAATTTATGTTTCTTATATCAGTATTTTACAAGACTTGAAGCAGGAATTTTAATGGGAGGCCAGCACACTATTCATGCTTCTCCTCACCTGGATTTGATCATGATTATTGGCTTGGCAATGGATATACAGTTGATGATGAATCCTCTGATCATGTCAGTGTTTTATGTCTGGGCTCAGCTGAACAGAGACACAACTGTGTCATTTTGGTTTGGCCTGTTATCTGCATTGGGTTATCCTTGGATTCAGCTACATCAACAGAAGCTTGGTGATCAATGAGCTAATTGGAAATCTTGTTGGACATCTTTATTTCTTCCTAATGTTCAGATACTCAATGGACTTGGGGGGAAGAAATTTTCTATCTACATCTAAGTTTTGTACCACTGGCTGACCAGCAGGGAGGTGAGGTGTCAGAATTCGGGGAGCCCCCTGCTAGTATGACCAGAATGGCAGAAGTGGAAGACACAACTGGGACCAGGGCTTTCAACTTGGAACAGCCTTTGTCCTATCCATCAGCTGCTTCACTCAGCTCCCAGGGCTCTTCTCTTCTCCCAGGGCTCAGTGTGCTTCACAACTGATTCTTAGCTAACACTGTTGGACCTGAACCATGCTGAATGTAGTCTTTCAAGAGGTGCCGGAGTCCAGCTGCGGCAGGGCTAGGGTTTCCCAAAGGTGGTCAGGGAGTCGGCGATTGAGAGACAGAAAACACTGCACACCAGTCTGTGAGTGAATCTGAATCCGCCTTTATTTTTTAGAAGCTGGAATATATATTTGCCAACCCTGGCAACAACCCCCAGCCCCAAGCAGGAAACACCCCAGGCCCAGGGCCA